>JAFFST010047103.1:9146-34227 GCA_022414735.1 Noturus placidus | reverse complement strand
ATAAATCTGTGTTGTGTTTACAATTGTTTGATATCCATGATAGTACATTTGTGCAATTTTTGAACAAAAGATCAAAAGGTGTCAATATTAGTGGAGGGCACTGTAACTAGAGCTGGCTATGAATGAATCTCAGGACAAATGAGCTTACAAAAAACCTTTGTTTATGTATCACATTATTTACAGAGCACTAAGCGCACATGATATCACAAAGTGTACAAAGCGATGCTTTATACTTTGTAAACTGTTATTACAATCATCCATTTATTCTGCTTGCAGGATCCATTTCCATTCAGTTGTATTTGCACAGTGCTTTTAACAATGGACACTGACACAAAGCAGCTTTACAGGAATCTGGATGTAGACTTAAATCCTTAGCGAGTAAGCCAGATATGACAGTGGCAAGAATAATGCCCTGAGACAACATGAGGAAGAAACGAAAGGAGACAGACTCATATGGGAACCTATCGTCTTCTGGATTACACCCAAAATTAGGATCAATAAATCATTACAGTATGCAGTAAAACAATACTAAGGCTCACATTTTTATGATTGAACTTTCTGCTCGTTATTGTTTAAAGAGACAAAGTGCTACAACCCATCCGAACTGAATTTTCAGTAATTTTGAAGAATGCATCATAGAATTGTTGAAAATAAACTAGATATGTGAACAAAGACTAAACACTGTGGGTATTGGTAGTCAAAAATAGTTGAAAATAGTTGAGGTGTTTTAGCCTAATATATACTCAGGAATGAAAGCAGAAAAACAAGGACGTTAAATAAAATCTCAGAGTAGTACAAGTAAAGGCTTTAGACTGGTTTATATTCATGATGAAGTAATAAACAGGGTTTTCGGGTGGTTTATCTGAACGCACGGTTCTCCAGGATTACCTGAGTGGACCACAGGTTGAGCTGTTTGAGGGACGGCAACTTGATGAGCTGCTCAGCGCAGGCACTGGTGACGTTGGTGAAGGCCAGACTCAGGTTTTCCAGGTTCCCGAAGGAGCCAGAGCTCAACAGGCGGGCAAGATCGGCGTCCTGCGCAAGAAACACGGCACGATCAGACGCAACATGAGCGAAAGCACAGTCTGGCTGCCGATTGCCATTTAATATTCATACACGTGCTTGGAAGAAACCATGTAGTTAATTGAAATCTCAATAGAAATTTGAATTTAAATGCAAAAAAAAAAAAAAAAGTTATTACTTTGAATTTACCATGGCATCTAAAATAGAATTCTGTGGTTTACAAAAGCGCAGTCTAAAATCTGTAGCTGAGTTTCAAGCTTGAAATTCGAAAGTGTATGTAGAATTGCTGTTAAAGAAAGCATCCAGTCAACATTCTTATATTTATTTCCAAAATAACATCTACGTAACTTGCAAAACTTGTAACGCTAGTCTCTAGTCGCCTTGTGCAAATGAATCATTAAAATGTTTACTTTCCTATTCTCCATATTAACAGAGAGGAGACAGAGTTCTGTGTTGTTACCCTGATGTTATGTTTTAAGTGTGAAATTCAGTTTCAGAATTTAGACGACTCTTTTGCATGACACAAAATTCTCTATCTATTTCAAAATAACACTCAGTTGGAGATCCATCCATCCTCTACTGCTTACTCCTTTATCAGGGTCACGGGAAACCTGGAGCCAATCCCGGGATAGGGTGCCAGTCCATGGGAGGACACAATCACATACACACTCACATCCATTCATACACTACGGACACTATGGACACGCCAATCATCCTACCATGCATGTCTTTGGACTGGGGAGGAAACCGGAGAACCCGGAGGAAACCCCCGACGCACGGGGAGAACATGCAAACACCACACACACATGGCCCCGGCGGGACTCGAACCCTGGACCGTGGAGGTGTGAGGCGAACGTGCAAAGCCACCGTACGCCCCCAGTTGGAGGTCTTTGCATTTAAATCCAGTAGATTCAACACTATAGAAACATTCAGACAGAAGCAGATAGGAACTAGGGCTAACTAACTACCTAACGATTATTTTTGATAATCAATTAAGCTATGAAAAAGATATGAAATGTATCTATTAGCGCAATGCTATACAGCGGGAGAAATAAGTATTGGACGAGTCAACAGTTTTTTCAGTAAATATATTTCCAATGAGGCTATTCACATGAACTTTTTACCAGACTTCAGTAGTAACTCAAGAAATACGGAAATATAAAGAAATCCAAACAGTCAAGTCCATAAATGAATACTGCGGCTGATTCATTTCTTAATACAGGAAGTGTCTTGTACCTGTCATTACAAACAAAGGCTTCTCCACTATGTATTAAACTAATTTATGTTAGCGTGTTCAATACTTTTTTCCTGTGTCGTTCTACTTTATTACACACAACGTATATAGTGTTAAGTGTTAAGTCCCACTTTGCGCAATTGTTACCATTTTGCATAATTACGCAGATTGCAGGAGATTATATAAACTCTTGCATTACAGGAGAGATGAAAGAATGTCCAGAATAAATAAACACACAGAGAATAAGGGAAGGAGAAGTGATGCACACTAAAGTAATAATAAAAAAAAAAAACCAGGTACCGTGGATTTGGAAGGCAGAGTGAGTCGGGTAGGCCCTCCTTTTCTTTGCTACAAAAGTAAAGGAGAAAGAGAAGGAGAGATTTCAGAATAGCTGAATTTCTGCATCTCACCAGCAGGTGGTGTGTGTGCGTGAGAGATCAGAATGTGGGACATTTTTAAACGTGACCCATTTAAATGTCCCACATTCTGATCTCTCTCTCTCTCTTACACACACACACACACACACACACACACACACACACACACACACACACACACCACCTGAATCGTCCTGAAAGGACAGGAAACGAGAGCACTGCATTAAACCAACCAAAGCAATATGTGAGTTCGCATATTCTCAGGAAACAGAGCCATGACCTTTCTGTGGTGTGGTATGATAATATCGGTTTTCCCGTCAGGCGGCCATTCGAATGTGTCTGCGTATGTATACGCACCAGCTCTTTGAGTTCTCGCTGTCTGTCACACAGCTGCTCGTACATACGCAGGCCAACCTGCGTGCTCTCCAGGGTAGAGATGATCTGCAGCTGAGTGTCCTTATTCTCTATAATGTTATACTCCAGCATCAGGCACAAGATCTGTTCCACACATATAAACATAAGACATGTGACCTCACTATACATTTTTAACACGGTTCGATGTCTTTGCTCTAATCATGCACATATGTACACACACCTCCACCATGGTCTGGTTCCCTCGCAGTGCCAGCAACATGCAGGGCCCCAGTTTGTTTTCTGCCAGAGACAGAAGGAATTTCTTCGTCTTGTAGCAAGAACCCATAAGGATGTGAACCTGCGGTGGCATCGAGGCGTCAGCTATTAACATAGATCTACTGCAGACGAGAGTAGCTCTCTTTATCACACACACACACACACACACACACACATACACACACAATAAATATACACACCATGCTAGCAAACAGCTCTCCATCATCATCACAGGCCACGCCTCCTGGACTGTAGAGCTGAAACCAGCCATCTTTTCCAGAACGCACACTGAGTAAACAGGAGTGCACCTGTAAAACACACAAGCACAGACCTTAGTGTCGTAGACTCTAGGCTGCCAGATTAATCTCTCTATATTATATCTCTACATGTTCGACATTTTAGTAGGCCACTAAACTCACCTCCTGTCTGGGGTCCTCGGCAAACCTCTGAATAACATACTTCAGCTCTCTGCAAAGATGTGTTACAATTAAACCAGACATTAGGCTTGCTTGATATAAAGAGTTAATCATCTCTACGTGATTTCTACGCTGCCATGAGGTCCGGTGACGTTTAGTCCCATTACATTATATTACCAGACCTTCCAACATTTACGTATTTTGTTTAGGCGCTCTGGGTCGCAACGCTGGAGCAAAATAGTCACTTGGAAAATAAATATGCCAAAACAGCAGTCTTTTTTGAGCTCTCTGAAATTAACTTACACTCCCCTTCTCCCCGTCTCACATGCTCTCGGCTAGACTCAAGAGACGTCGGATAATATTATACTACCCTCCCCTACTCTCCTTAAACCTGAAACAGTGGAAATCATTTCCCTGGATTTTTTTTAAAGCTCTGGACTATTAAATAGTTTCGCGATTTCTTTAAATGGGACATGGCACAAGCCTACTGGACATAACTCGGCACACTAGTCTTAAAACACTTATAACTCACCGTTCTATTTTCCCTTTATATCACTACCGTCTTTATACTCTTGCAAAAATCAGAATGTGTATGAGAAACTTGTATTGACTCTGGGGCATTAAATGACATGCTCCGTATTAATATTCCTAAACCCCAGTGCAGAGGTGGCATATATACATGTGTATGCCGAATACTTTGATTAAAATAAATAAATAAATGTGTGCGCAAATTAACAATGACTGTTATTTCACTTTTATTCTTCCGGTCCACACCTCAAACTATAAGTTGAGAAAACAGACGTAAATGATACATAGAGATATTACTGATGTCACTTACTTTGTAAATTTGGCATGAGCAAGCGCCCTGAGAGAGAGAGAGAGAGAGAGAGAGAGAGAGAGAGAGAGAGAGAGAGAGAAAGAGAGAGAGAAAAAGAGAGAGAGAGAGAGAAAGAGGGAGAAAGAGAGAGAGAAAGAGGGAGCGAGAGAGAGAGAGAAAAAGAGAGAGAGCGAGAAAAATAGAGAGAGAGAGAGAGAGAGCAAGAGAGAGAAAAATAGAGAGAGAGAGTGAAAGAGAGAGAGAGAGAAAGAGAGAGAAAGAGAAAGAGAGAGAAAGAAAAAGAGAGAGAGAAAGAGAGAGAGAGAGAGAGAAAGAGAGAGAGAGAAAAAGAGAGAGAGAGAGAGAAAGAGGGAGAAAGAGAGAGAGAAAGAGAGAGAGAGAGAAAGAGAGAGAGAGACAACAGTCAGTCTGTGTGCATATCCGTGCATGTGTTAACATATTTCATGTGTTTGCCATGAGCTCTGGGATATCTGCCTGTTGTTGCCTTTTTCATAATGAGGTCTGAAGGCTCAGATTAACATGTGAGCGCAGGTGAGTTCCCCACTTGTGGCAACCGGAGGGCTCTGTATGAGACACATAATGAGTCCCTGGCCCGGCAGGGCCAATTACACCGAGCTCTCAGGTGCTGCGGCCTCCTTAGACCCAACACACACCGTCCCTCCACAGAGCCCAGCTACGGCTCAGCCACGTCAGCAGACTCCCTGTCTCCTTGAACCCAGTGAGACCCACCCCGCCCTCTCATACACACACACCTCCGCAGCACAGGATGCAGGTGTTGAAAATAATGAAATAAACCCTAGCAAGAAAAAGAATCTAAAGTAGAGGGATTCTTTCCTAAGTGCATCCTTCAAATGTGAAAAGGGCTAGAGGGTTAGAGAGGAACACTCACTCTTTGGGGAACGGGATAGGCTGCAGCAGGCTAGCCAGTGCAGGTCTCCAGTCGTCATAGTCCGAGCTGCAGAGAGCAGGCCAGGGGAAACGCCAGATTAGTGATACACACAGGAAGAACAACGGAGGAGGAAATAAGAGCCTTATGTTTGTCAGGGGAGCGGGACACACAAGATTAAGAGATGAAACCTGAGCAGTGGTGCTGCGATTCAAACACTGCCAGGCTGCAGGATCAGGTGTTAAACTGTACCAGAGTTTAGCGTACTTATTTAACCAAGTCGACGTTACCAGCAGGTTTCAGGTCCCTCATTAGCTCTCGTGTGGAAAAACTCATACTTACAGCATGCTTACATCCTTGCCATAACTAATATTAAGACAGCAGCACTACACACATATGTACATGGTAAGCCACACACACACACACACACACACACGCACACACATTGTCTCGCTTTTTTTGGACACACATGATTTATTACTGAATAATCAGATACCAGAGCTCAGACACTCACAGCATCTTGAGGATGAGTGCAAAGCAGGCCAGCACTCGGTCAGCCTGAGCAGGGAGCTGAATGGACAGAGCGCTGAGAGCTGGGCTCACCAGCAAGCACTCGATTAGGCTGGGCTCACTGTCGCCCCCTGCGGGTGCCTTACGCAGCGCGGTGTTGGCAGTGTTGTTGTTGTTGCGCTCCAGCTCCACCAGGATCTCACTGGAGTTGACGATGGACGGAGGAGGGGGCGACAGGGCAGTTGGAGGATCGGGACGCATCAACCGTAGGGGCATCGGGGGCTTCCGCTCGCTCTGTTGCTGACAACCGTTCCTTATCTCCTTTAGACTAGGAGAGTTATCGCGACTAAGAGGGACAAAGACAAAGAGAGAGAGAACAACGAAGAAAACGAGAGAGATGACACTACAGTCTCATTTTAAAAACAACATCCGTTGTTTTAGCCGCACTTCGCGACAATACCTGCAGGCTCGCATTTATCTGACAAAACTACAGCCTGGCTTTCAAAACACTTTGACGTAAACAAAAAAAACCTAACACTTCAATCAGTCTGATCGGAAGAGTAATGCATCAGGCTTGGTAAAAAAAAAAAATCACACAAAGACCGGAATGGAAACTATTCAAACTAGTCAAATTAAGAAATAGAGGTAAGGGAACAACAAAGACACATGGCAGTTTGGGACATCTCTTTCCCATGGGACAGAAAGGTGACTAATCTCTCATGGAAAATCTGAGTCTAGTTCCTACAAGGTGTGCCTAAGAGGGCCCGGGAGATGATGTCATTATTAAAGGCAAGCCTGAAAATAACACACACACACGATCTCAGGTTGTTAACGCGTAAACACAGACGTGACTGAAACACGAAAGGCAGCTGTACGTTTTAAACTTCACCGGATTTCGATGGAGGTTAAAATGCACAGATGTGTGTGGGAGAGTCGAGTCGAGTGAAACGCTCAGAGCTCGGCTCACGTGCATGGGACTCACCTGTTAATAAACTCCTCGTAGCAGGAGTAAATAGCAGCCAGGCACACTGCTACCAGGTTTGGGAGGACCCGAGGGTGAGGACACTGTCCAGTGGGGCCATGCATGCTGAAATAACACACACACACACACACACACACACACACACACACACACGCCAAGAAAGACAAACAATAAAAATTACAATTACATCTCGCACACTCATTCTCGCCGGATAAAACCAAGGTCCAGGACATGAATTAGCCACACCCAGCACTAAACAAGTCTTTAATATGACAGCCCTAACAGGGTGTGCAGAAGTGTGTAAACATATATGTGATAGCAAAGTTTGCATGTGTACAGTTTAGAATTATTGGCACCCTTTCGGAAAACAAAGACTAGAACTTTCATAGAGATGTAAGGAGTAAATTTTTGGATCATAAATGACAACTTTACATCATTCCATCAAAACAGGGACTGGCCAAACATAATGGTGCTTTTTATGCTATATATATATATATATATATATATATATATATATATTACATTTACCAGACGCTTTTATCCAAAGCGACTTACAAATGAGACACACACACACACCAATGGTAGCAGAGCTGCATGCAAGGTGCTAGCTTGCCATCGGGGGCAACTTAGGGTTCAGTGTCTTGCCCAAGGACACTTCGGCATGGGATCACCCGGGCCGGGATTCAAACCACCAACCCCACGGTTAGTGGATTAGCGGACAACCCGCTCCACCGACTGAGCCACGGCCGCCCCGTATATATATATATAGTTGTTAAATCTACATTATAATGTGCAGGTCAACAACTAACCTACTTTTTGTGTTGAAAGCTCTTTAGTTTTCCCCAAAGTGATGACAATTTATTTTTTAACTTGTTACAATATTTTAACATATTTATAAAATGCCAACAGTTTGTTAAGGAGTAACCGATAAGATTAAGCAATAATCTTGATGTTGTAGAGCAAAAAGTTCTGACAGTGGTTTTTGTTAGAAGGAGGAAATGTGATTTCTTGTTTAAGTAAATCTTTATATGTAGTGTGTGTGTGGGGGGGGGGATTAGTTCATCAGAATAGGATGTGTGCACACATTCACAGCTAGCGATACAGACCTGTGGATGAACTTCTTGACTACCTCCATGCCTGCGTTGAGTTCATTCAGCGCCAGTATATACTCCTGAGTAAAGAGACGCAGTCTGGGACACTTCCCAAAATCCTGGAGAGACAAAAAACGCTTACTAAATCAACCAGCAGTGCTCTGTGCTGGCCATCACACACACACAAACACACACACACACACACACACACACAAACACTCACCATGTTGTGTTTGAGAATTCTCTGGACCACTGGAGTGAACACTTCAATGACCACCATGGATCGTGGACGCTCGCGACAATGCTGCGGGAAGAAACATAACTTCTGAATGCTGAGTGCCACTTAGCGAACACTATAACCATCCACTGCACACTCATGCTGTACTCGTGATTCACAGTCTAGTCACCAATGAGTGAATCTTTCACATGTAATCTAGCCAAGTAACTTCATAAGAACCAAGTACGTGTGCAATCAATCAGCTGTTTCAGAGTTTCCTGCCCTGGATATATAGCGGTTATAGTGGTGAACCCGGGTACACGTTACCTTGCAGAAGAATTCACACAGATCAGGGGGAGGGTGGTTATTTTCCAGCAGGGGAGCAATCGCCTACAGATAGAGAACAGTACATTTATTCAGCATACACACACACACACACACACACAGTATGTAAATTATTATTTTCTCCAATTATATAGTATGCTATACTGTATGTATGCCCTTTATGACATTACAGCTCATTTGACATGAGGTTAATAACAGTTCAAATATATCCAGGTTTTCAGAGAGTAAATATAACTCAGCAAACGCGCTCACCACAATGATGCTCTCATGGTCCTGGGCACTGAGGTTGGTGTTCTGAGAAGGAAGTGACATGATCAGATTACTCAGAATCCACTGCCTGTTATTTCCTTCTTAAAGCCATAGAGCAATGAGTCAGCACTCAACAAGCCTTGTGTCCAATCAACTTATATATCCTACATGGCTTTGCTGTTATATATCTGTGCATAGAAATAAACAGTATCTCAAAAGTCAGTACACCCCTCACATGTTTGTAAATATTAGATGATATCTTGTCATGTGACACACTGAAGAAATGACACTTTGCTACAGTGTAAAGTAGTGAGTGTACAGCTTGTGTAACAGTGTAAATTTACTGTCCCCTCAAAATAACTCAACACACAGCCATTAATGTCTAAACCACTGGCAACAAAAATGAGTACACCCCTAAGTGAAACTGTCCAAATTGGGTCCAAAGTGTCCATATTTTGTGTGGCCACCATTATTTTCCAGCACTGCCTTAACCCTCTTGGGCATGGAGTTCACCAGAGCTTCACAGGATACCACTGGAGTCCTCTTCCACTCCTCCATGACATCACAGAGCTGGTGGATGTTAGAGACCTTGTGCTCCTCCCCCATCTGTTTGAGAATGCCGCACAGATGCTCGATAGGGTTTAGGTCTGGAGACATGCTTGGCCAGTCCATCACCTTCACCCTCAGCTTCTTTAGGAAGGCAGTGGTCGTCTTCGAGGTGTGTTTGTGGTCGTTATCATGCTGGAATACTGCATACTGATCATGCTCTGCTTCAGTATGGCACAGTACATGTTGGCATTCTTTACAAAAAATGCGAGGGGTGTACTCACTTTTGTGAGATATACACACACACACACACACACACACAAGACTAATCACAGAAATGCCAACATGACTAATAAGAAAATCTTAGGAGGCAAATAAAAAAGGAAATGCACCATGTTTGGTGGACATTACAGCTTCTTACTAACAGCATAAACCATCAAACCTGTTGGTTGATCTGATATTTAACTGCAGTCTGTGGAAATGTTTGGATTTAAGCAACCAGCTGAGCGTATTACCAGCCAAGTCTATCAACCAGCTGAGCTTACTTTATACAGATTTTCCATTACAAAAGTGCTTCATTAACATAAGTGCATTCCAGTCCATTTCCACATGTGGCACGTAATAAAAAACCTGTGGGGGAAATATTTACTGAAGTAGTTGCAGGTATCCGTAGATCTGAACACTGGCACGTATAAGAAATGGTCTTTAAACTTTTATTTCTGATGGAAAACGTGGGAAAACTATGTCAACAATGACAATGACAGCAATAGCGATAAATAAAATCTGTTGTTGAACGAACTGTTTGGTGAAATGCAAAGTAAAAAAAAACAAAAGCAAACGCTAAACAAAATGTTCCTCCTTTTGCATTCAGTTCACTGATTTCAATTTCCTCCACTCAAGATCTAGCCTGACCTTTTTCTGGGCACATGACACAGATGAAAATCATGTTTCCGGAGGGTGTGATTCTGGAGAGGATGTTAGCAGGGGTAATGTCTTTAAAAATGTGCTCCCAAACAACAATAAGGAAACACAAGTCAAAAGTTCAGTGTGGCTGCTGCTTAATAATTAGGTGCTTCTCCATATTGTTACTGGCCCGACAGACCACAGCCCTGAGCTCTTGTTGTCTACTTGGGTCACATACAGTGCCTTCCCTTTTTAAATATGCTTTTGATCTTTTGTTAAATAAAATTCACAAAAACACAAGAAATAATATATATCTTCGTTATTAAATGTGATAAACCTTTTCAAAGCCTTCTTTGCTCATATTTACCAAGGGTGCCAATATTAATGGAGTGCATTGTATATGTTCAACACAAAGATAACTCTGACTTGTCCTTTAGCTGGAAAAGCAGAAAAGTGTAGTTTTCAGGTGTCTTATGCGTCGCTATAGCAAAGCGTCAAAAATAATCAATGCTACAGCCAAGCCTTAAGTTTTGGCACCCCTGACATCATGGGAACTGTAGGCACTGGAATTCTAATTGCGTGCGTGTGTGTGTGTGTGTGTGTGTGTGTGTGTGCATGCACGAGTGTATTACCTCAGCGAGTAGGGTGGAGATAATGTGAAGCGGGGCTTGGTGGATAGATTCATCCTGCAGCGGAGAGGTAAGTGCCATGTCCACCAGAGCTCGGATCTCCTTCAGCACCACGTCCCAGCGGCTGGGATTATTTAGCACCTTGCGGTACTTGTAAATCTTTTTCTTTTGAGAAGATGAAAAAGGGTTTAAAAAAAAAAAAGTGGTGCAATTTACACACACTAATATAAAGCTTCATGTAGATCACTAATTTGCAAGCTTATAAATGCAGTCAACTCCAGAAGTATGAGCAAAACAATAAAAAATCAAACACTGAGATGCATAGTTTTACATGAGCCCAGTATTTTTTTAACTGGAAATGTTTTCTTAAGTAAGTTTTTTCCCCCTTCGCAAACGACTGGTTTCTCTGTTTACGCCAAAAATGGATATTTATTGAAGTGTCCCTGGAGACAACAGCCACGTTGAGCCTGGATGACTCTCCGTGCAGAACATTGAGTTACTTATGCTTGCCAAGGATAACGATGTGTTTGTATTAATTGTAAATTTTCTCTAGAGGTGCCAACAATTTAGCCAAATATGGTTTTTAAGGGAACAATCACGGAAACAACCCGCGCTAAGCTTTTCACATCCAAACAACAACGTGTGGTTTATAGAATGTTAAGCAAAGTGTAAATACATGATGTTTCCTTCAAGCATACATAAATACTTAATGTCAGGAACCTCACCTTCCACTGTAGAGAGTGAAACCACTGGTCCCGCAGATAGCTATTGGCAGCCTGAACACACACACACACACACACACACACACACAAAATGTGCATTTGTATACGAGTGCAAGTGTCATGGAATTGTTTCGACATGTGTGTCTCAGTAAGAGGAATGTGACCATAAACAGGTTTCTTTTCTACAACAGAAAATACTGTCGAAGAAAGAAAACAGCTGGAAGGGACAGCTGTGTCTCAAACACAAGTTTTAATTGGATTACATTTCTACACGATGTTAGAATTCAAATTCGCATGTATGCGCTGTGAAACACAAAATGCAGTAGTTGGGGAGAGTGATACCTGTAGAAGGACAGTCCCTCCAGGGACGCTGAGCTGGACACAGTATTTGGGGGCGTTGTCCCAAGACAACAGCTGCAGGTCCTCTATAGTACTGTAGGACAGAGCTGCCTCCATGTAACCTGTAGGCTAGAGAGACACGAGAGGGAACAGACATTTCATTTCACGTGCAAAAACACACGACGTGCTCGACCAGATGCACCATGCAAACATTACGTGCTCTGATATTTACTAAAACTGACATTCAGAGCAAATTCATATTTACATTTATTCATTTAGCAGACGCTTTTATCCAAAGCGACTTACAAATGAGAGCACACTCACACACCAATGGTAGCAGAGCTGCATGCAAGGTGCTAGCTTGCCATTGGGGGCAACTTAGGGTTCAGTGTCTTGCCCAAGGACACTTCGGCATGGGATCACCCGGGCCGGGATTCGAACCACCAACCCCACGATTAGTGGATTAGTGGACAACCCGCTCTACCGACTGAGCCACAGCCGCCCCTCATATCCATCATACGTTGACAACTCTCAGAACACAAGCACTTACCAACCCCCGAGAAATATTCATAATGGTAAATATAACCAAATATGATACCCGTCATGTTATATTATAATGCTGTACTGCAAATAATATAAAACATCCATACAGCGGGTTTCAACCTCTTCTGTTTTTGCATGCTTTATTCTGTTTACTATAGGTTTGATTAAAAAATAAATAAATAAATAAATAAAAAAGGAACAAAACTAAAGTGACTCAATGACGAAACAAACAGGTTTTTAGAGACTTTCGCAAAATTTATTGGGGAAAACAAACAAACAAACAAATAACTGAAATAAAGTGTGCAAAAAAAAAAGAAAAAAAAAAAGAGAGTGTAGCGGTCTGAAGTAGAAAAGCAGAAGTTCCAGTCACACATTCTGAACATCTCCTGTGTGGTTATTTCATTTTCACTTTAACTGGTCTTAAAATGACTTTTAAAAAAGTTTGCGTTCTCGTTATGTGTCACCCAAAGCCATTGCATCTCTACGTCTTCGGCTTCACCAGATCCTGACTGTAGTGCTTGTGGTCACATGGCTTCAAAATGTCAACAGGCTGTTCCCGGTCACCATCTCTCTACAATAGAACACTGGCGCTGTTCCTTTATTAGCCTCCCTCCCTCCTCTATAGCTCGGCTACAGGCTCTTCCGTTATTAGATGCGGCCTCACCCTGTCGTCGAACAAACAAGGCTATTACTTGATTTGCACTGCTCTCCCTCTCGACTCGAACCAAACCGCAGTTCCTGTATTTGTGTCAGCCACCCAGTTCAACATAGCAAACAAGCCGTTCCTTTCTTTGACTCATTCTGCATGTCTCTCTTCTGCTCTCTCTCTCATACACAAATATGCAATTCCTCCCTCTCTCGCTCTCTCCTTCTCTCCCTCCTTTCGCAAGAGAATCGAAGGGGTTATTCTTTTATTTTCAACTCCTCTTCTAGATGATAGAGCGACTGGCTGTTGTTCCTGCCTGCCCTCCTCCCTCTGCTGTTGGGGTAAAATATGCACTGCCAACACGTGCTGCATGTGAGAATAGACCCATGACCACAAGAAGGAGGAAAAAATACAATTATTGCAGAAGTAAGTAAGTAAAATTTATTTATAAAGCACATTTCATACAGCAAAGCTGACCAAAGTGCTGAACAGAATAAAAGAATAAAATAAAACAGACTAAAAAGAAAATAGATAAAAATAAATAAAAACAGACAGCATACAACATTAACTTTCAAAATCTGATCCAAATGCCTGACAAAACAGATATGTTTTAAGTCTCTTTTTAAAAACGCTAATGGATGGTGCAAGGCGGATGTCCAGTGGCAAAAGTAGAAGCATTCTAAAAAAAAAAAAAAAAAGAAGGTGGGGAATAAAGTCAATACGTGAACACGGGAGTGAGCGTACAGCACAGCTCTGAACCTCTTGGCCAGGTTGTCATAGTGACAGTATCCTGAGCGGCAGCTCACCGTGGTAACTCTGCTTTAGTTCTCACTTCGATCTGCGCCCATCTCCCTCACTTACTGCACTCTCCTCCTCCTCCCCAAGCTCCTTGTATCCCTCTGGTTCATCCAGCTTCTTTTTCATGCTGCAATTCTTCCTTAAAGAAGAGCTGAACAGCTCTCGTCGCCACATTGCCATGTTGCCATGGAAACAAAGATGAAAAAGAGACGTATGTTTTTTTTTTTTTTTTGTTACCAGGGAGATCCAGATGGGAAAAAAAAGATGTTCGGAGTGAGGGTTGAACATCGGTATATTCAGAGCCTTTCTGTGGAAATGATGGACAGGTGTAGATTTGTTGAAAATTCCTATTTTGAGTCACGAGCTCGAAATACGTAAGCAAATGCGCTAGAGCGGAAATCACGGGAGAGTTGCTCTGTCGGTTTTTCAAAGAACCTCTCGACTGAAATGCTACAACATCCAGCACCTTGATGAACGATAAAGCACACAAGCGGACATTCTAAACAATATGACTCAACGCCGTCGCACACCGTTACACTCGGATGATGTAAAAGCAAACAAAATGCAAATCTGATGATGTGGAAGTACTGCCATACAAAAACGCTCGACGAAACAGTGTCTCACCACTGAATTGGGATCTGAATCAACCTCTGAGCTCGGCTGCCTTTTGTCTTGCGTCTCATGCACACCTAAAGTAAACTGCAGAGCCCAGCGGAGGCAAAGTACACGCCATAACGAGCAGGAATCTAAATCAGCTCGGCCCTGGTGCGAGGGAACAAGCTCAATAAAACCTGATGTTGCAGGCAAACCTTTGAGGGCAATAAAAAAAATAATAAAAAGAAACGCTTGGTGCACATAAAGAGAAGGAGAACCACGGGGCAGACGAGTCATTATGTGCCTAGATGTGGTACAGTTACCACCAGCATCGGGTTCAGTTTTGCATAAATATGATGCTGATGATCTGAAGCTGAGTGTCCGTGGCTATTAAAAGGACTTCATGCTTTTGTAAAGATCTCATTACGGGCAAATCAGCTAAGAGCACACTAGGTCACCACTTCAGAAAGGAAGCACCTGTGCATCTCATGAGATGTATATATGCATGTACTTCACAATATTATAAACATTTATTGACCCGAGTTTCCTTTGAGTATCCTTTAAAACCCCTTGCAACACTTTCAAATGTTTAAAAACACCTAAAAAAAAAAAAAAAAAAAAAGATGCAAAAGTCTTTTAGGTATAATTTTCTGTCTGATCAGACGTGTGTGGGCGTCGTGGATTGTGTAATGACGGTCACGCAGGCGATGCAAGCGAGCGACTCTGGAAAAGTGCTAGTACTCAGCGCTTTGTTTGTAGCTTGGTTGTACACTTCGTTGCTTGGTGTGCTGGTGTATGTATGTTTGTAAATACATCTAGCAGTAAAATCAGCTACGAGTGTGGTCTGCGTGCACTTCGACTTTCCATCAGATTTAAAAAGCTACACTAGTCAGTGTTGTGCATGGAAACTTTTGCATGTGATTGTGAAGCAGAAGCAGTGCGCATATCATGACTGGATTAATAACATTAAAACGAGCCTATACAATTCATATTATTGTCCTGTGGAACATGGAACCATAGAAATATCTTATGTAGCTTCTGACACGGGAGTACTGAGTGAAAAAAAATACATCTTTATACAAAACAATAACAATGTTCACCGATCATCCTGTTCAAAAGTTTACACCCCCCAGACTCTTAAAGAGCACCTATTATGGTTTTGAAACGTGCCTAATTTTGTTTTAAAGCTCTCATGCAATAGATTTACACGTATCCAAGGTCAAAACACACTTTAATGTGCTCATAAGTTAAACTGCAGCATTACCTTTTTCCCCCCACTGTCACAAACGACTCGTTACATGATCCGTTCTAAACTCCTAATTCCAGAGAGCAAAGTCTGCTCTGATTGGTCAAATGCCCCAGTCTATTGTGATTGGTCTACTGCTGTCAGCCTGTTTCAAAAAGGAAATGCCCACTACCATAATGAGTCTGAAATTACTAACGACTCATTTCAGCTGTCCAGAACCGGTTCCTTCTTTTGGGAGTCTATAACTTTTTAGAAACCTTTTACATTCACAAACAGCTCTATAACACACTACATGAAAGGTAATATTTACAGCACCATACTAGGTGTACTTTAATGTAGTGTGAAGCCTTCTTGAACATCAGTGAATGTTTGCATCTTTTGTAATAGTCATGTACGAGTCCCTCGGTTGACTTCAGTGTAAAAAGACGGATCTCAGCATCATATAGTCGCTGTTGGAAAATGCTCGAATATGCAGGAAGGTAGAATCTGGGCACATTAAAAAGCCAAGACATAAGCAGATGGCGAATTCTGATTGGGACTTTGGGAACACTTACATCATTTTTACCGGAAAACAAAACAAAACACTTGCAGTTGGTACTAAATTCATATTAGAAGTTATAGATACCAATAAGAAGCTATATATAGAAAACTCGTCGACAATTGCAATAAATATTCATTTTATTATAAATGAAAGAATTGTCTGAAACAATTGTATTACAAATACTGAATCCACTGCAATTCAATGTTGACAGAATATAGAGTTTGAACCATACACGAGACATTCACGATACCTACTAATCAGCTTCCCTGTGCAGGTGATAAACACTTTAACAGAACGTGGGGAAAATAAATCCATATAAATCCATCTGTGTGTTATCTCAAACACTACCTGTTTGCTTAACACCGGTGCTAGAAAGCTTGCCATGTCGACCTAACACTCACAAGGCACACTGTATAGAGCCCTTTTTGACTGCTAGTAATACTCGTAATGTACTATACATTTACAAATCTGGGAGAAAATTCGAGCGAGAGGTGTTTTCCACCAAAATTTATAACGAAATCTCTAAGAGTACTGTAGCGTGCACTGTTATGGACTCTTTTTTCCATCTTGTCATTAACTGGGCAAAACAGGGCAAGGCGATATGGCAAAAATATCATATCACGATACTTGAACACAATGTGTATATATAATCTAGCTAACAAAACGTCCGCAAAACCGTAGTAAAATAAACAAAAAATAAATACAAATTCAAACTGTCTTTGATGCCTACAAAGATAAAAGATTCATTTTTTTCTTTTTAAATGATGTCAAAATCAATGGTATCCATTCAGTACCAGTTCATTTGTAATTATTAAAAAAGTAAAAAAATACATCACCATACCAACGATATCTCAGAAAATCGCTTAAACATTTATCATGATATCGATATTGTAATCGATATATCGCCCAACCCTGGGGCAAAATAGCCTAAATCAGTTTGTACTTAATCCATTTATATTTATTTTTGGACACACTCTGGCTATGGAAATGACATCTGAACATACTTAAATAGTGATTACTTTTGAATTAAACAAGAAGTACATGTTTGTCAGACATAAGGTACCAAGCAAGAAGACCTATAAATGAAAAGTTTGTTGTGAACAATGCTGGCAGTGTAACAATCCCTCAATGTACTATTAAACAAAAAAGCAGCAGCAAAACCCTATCACGATTCCACATGCTTGAGGACAAATCATTCTTCCCAACCAGCTCTTTGTCTTCATTTTGTTTGTCATATGGATTTGAGAGAGCTGCAGTCACTGAACAAAATGCTTGATGGATGCACCGAGGCTCGAGGGCAGTGCGGGTAAAACTATAGCTGATGTGGCCAGGAGATTTGGCATCACACAGATATTGATCACTGCATCATGTTACAAAATTTGTGCATCTACTGTAGTTTTTGTTTGTGAGGTCCATGTGACCCTTTTGCTGTCATTACATGAAAAGATGAGAAGCAAAGCAGACAAAATATACCCCGTGGCCATTAATGTGTGTACAGCATTTTGGGGACAGATATATCATTTGGAAATTCCCATGACGTGCCTTGAAATGCACGGCGCTATTTGTTGTGTTGACGTCATTTCCACTGAACCAGAAAGTCAGGGCCGAAGATATCTAGTGGCTCCTCACCTTTTTAAATAGCCAATAGTGTTGAACTTACCTCACAGCCTGGGCTAAGCCGCTGATTCGGCAGGGTGATTTTTATAACGTTGGGGGCGGGACACTTACGATTTTACAGAGCATTCAAATGTGAATTTTGTCATTGTTGTGGGGCACACTAGCTTATAGATAAACATAAAGCTGACATAGTAAAAGCTTTTATTTATTTTTGTTTCATGGGGATCCAAGACAAAACACATTAAGTGTCCTTATGGTTTTGTTCAGCTGTATTAGAAACAGTCACTGCTGAGCATTAGCCTGTCCGTTACCGCTTTCAATTGATGCTATTCCCTTTTTTTTATAGTGAAGAAAAAACTGGTCTTTTGCTACCTTGGAATCCGTAGAATCTTCCAGCACTTCTTCTACAACCAAAGCCAAGGTGGAATTTGAAGTATGCTTGGGATCATTGTCCTGTTGGAAGGTCCAATGATGCCCAAATTTCAGCTTCCTCACAGACGGCATGAAGTTTTCTCCTAGGATTTCCTCATACTTCAATGAATCCATCTTGGCTTCCACACGTTGCAGGTTTCCAGTGCCAGATAGCATCCCCAGCCCCAGAGCATCACCGAGCCACCATCATGCTTGACTGTGGACAGAGTGTTCGTTCTTCATTCTTCTTCCTCCAGATGTACCGCTGATCCATCGTGCTGAAAAGTTCCAGTTTTGTTTCATTGTTCCACAGAACAAAATCCCAAAACTTCTGTGGATTATTTATATGATTTTGAGCTGAATTTTCTTGTGCTTTTGGGTCAGTAGTGGTGTACTTCTTGGAGTTCTGGGATGGAAACCTTCTACGTTTAGTTCGTGCCTTACTGTGCTCACTGAAACCTCAATGCCTGTTGGCACCAAGTCTTGCTGCAGGTCTTTTGCAGTCACAACCTGATTTCTCAGAAATAGTTTCCTTTTTCTGTGTTCCCGCTCAAGCACACCTGGTGAACAAATGAAGCCCTTGATTACCTGCATCAGGTGTGCTTGAGACCTGCTTTGCATATTTGTGATGTTGTGAGGGATTCTCTTCAGGAGGTTGAATAATTTAGTAACTGGAGACGTCATTATAAATTGCATTTTCAGTTGAATTTGTTGAAACCACTTGAAGCATTCGTTGTGTTGAACTGTTTCAGTTGCTTTTGTTTGATTTGTTCATTGCAAACAGCTGAATGTCTGTACATTTTGACAATAAACCTGATTTGCAATGGGGGTTGAATCATTTTGTTTGCAACTGTATAATTAGTGTTGAACAGGTCAAGATCCATAAGCTAAAACATCTTACTTTACTTGTGAGAAAAAAAACCCCGAAATGTTCTGTACACAATCATTAGGACACTAGAGTAATAACGCACGCGTAATGTAAGTCTCACATGTTCTCCTGTTGGACAACTGTTTCAAATTGGAAGCACATTTCCAGGTCGGAAACTCACTCGACAAAGATGGTCTCGCTCCAATCTCACTCCATGGCCCTACTAATATTTCCAAACAGGTTTGATTTTTACAACTGAAAGTTTACACTAGGCTTGTCGTGTTAGATGAAATTGAATGAAGAAAAGTAAAACAGAAGAGAGATGGAGGAGCACTACATGAGAGAAATATGCTGCAGAGATTGAAGACTAAGAATGGTGACCATGAACGCTTTCAACTGTTATATGTCTGGTATGTGTACTTGTGTCCCAATGTTATGAGGATCTTCTTTTACGGATTAGTAAAAAACCGCTAGTGTTCTGTTTGAGCCGATGCTACTCTTCAAAAATTCGTACAATACTGTATAGACAGTAGAGTATATAGTGCATAGTGTAAGTTCAGATGTCACTTGGGACACGACTCATGATTTAAAAGGGAGTTCAGAATTCGAGGGAAAGAGTCATTGATTGAGTCAGGACTATTCAGGATGACTGGCAGTCCCTCCAGGAGTTAGCGATTTTACAATCAGGGAAATTAATGCAGAATCAAGCAAACTCGGAAGAGCTCGCAATTCAAAGCTTTCCCACAGATTTGTGCTGAGATGCGTCATGTGACGTCATCAAGACAGCCAAAGCCCGGGGGGTTCGAATGGAGTAGGACACGAAGCTGGAGGCTCCTGCTGATTTCGATTAAATTTTTAATTAATTTGCGCTTTTTGGTCATATAATATACTTTAAGTTATTTTATTCCTTTTCATTTCTTATAGTTTAAATATTTTTGTCACATTAAAATGTCTGGAATGAATACGAAAATCCGAGGTGGCATTCAAACACGACTGAGGCCGAGTGCGCGTGCCGTGAGCGTGTCCTCCTCTCCCCCTGAATCCGCGTTGCCGAGCGGTGACTTTGATCTCGCCGCACTCAAGCTTGAGCTGTTGGCTTCATTAAGGAAGGATATCGCTGATATTTTTAATACGGTTTAAAATGAATCATGTGTAAATGAACCACATGTAAAACTACATATAAATGAATCATATATAAATGAATCATATATAAATCTTGCTTGGGGGGGGGTTGTTACTGGGGTTAAAAGTTTGATTCTGTATGGATTTACATACATATGTATGGATTTATGAAAATTAATCATATGTATTTAAATCACATGTACATGAATCATAAGTAAATTAATCAAATGAAAAGTTTCCTGGGTGGGTGGGAGGGGCTGTTATCGGGGTAAAAAATGTTGATTCTGTATTGATATATATTTGTTGATATAAAATGTATGAGAATCAATAAAAATTGTTATGAAAAAAAATAAATAAAATAAAAAAAAAGACAGCCAAAGCCCTCTTCGACTGGAGAAAAAGCACAAAATAAAAAACTCCACAAGTTGCATCGCAAATTAATTTTTTGGGTGGCTACAATTAGAAGAAAAAAAAACCCCTCCATGAAATCCTGTACAGACCGGACTGTCCTGCATGACCACGGTATTAAATTGAACAGACTCCAAATCTGACTTCCTTTTTTAGTTCCTCAAATATTAGTTCCATTTTTTTTGACTGTAGGGCTCTTTGTGTGCTTGTAATGGGTTGGAAAATAAATAAATGACAAAAGATCCGTTAAAATGATTCAAATATATAACAGGCTTAAAAAACCCATCATTTTTACTGCACAATGGCCAGCCACTACAACAATAAAACTGCAACTATTGAATGATTTTCTGTTTTTAATATTCTGGTAGATATTGTTTCAAAATGTTCTATAAAGCGAAGAAAAGCCCAACTGAATAAAACAAAGCCATCGGTAGAATACAAAGCACATAAAAAGAGCAATTCTGTGAGATATGACCCCATTAACTCACAATAGAAACCTGTCCTATAATGCACGACTAATACAGGAATACTCCACGTCTTAATTCGATTTGTGCTTACTTCGAGTATGACCTTAGCTGGATTAAGGTCGTCAATAATCCGTGTTTACATGCTAGCTTCTCAATCAGAGTATCGTCTTGATATCGGATTATTGTTGTCCATGTAAACATCCTGAATGAGCTTGGTTTACAGCAGCTTTAGTTTCTGCTCTCATCCTTCTTTAAGATCCATCCAAAAACGCTCACGCCCCATACCAAACTCTCAGCATGCTCAAAATGCTTGCGGTTTAGGATTATTAATCAAAGAACAGCATGATATCTTTTTATATTCATATATAAAAGTGAATAACGACATCATTTATCACGGTATTGATATTACGTTGTCATACTGCCCAGTTTTACACCACAGCAGTCATTTCTAGGTTCTGCCCTTCAAGTGCATGACTCTGTGTGTTGTTCCTTTTGTTCACAGAGTCATGTGAATGTTATGTTATGATTGAGCTTTTTGTCATATGATACTCATACGATACGTACCATAACAGGTCCGACTGACATTTTCACGATCGTTAGAGTGGAAATTGTTGTTAAGAGTATAGCTGAGAGGTCGGACCGTCTGCCTTCACGCTTAAGGATATAAAAGATCTTAACTAATCTATCTGATTTTGCATAATAAAGTAAAATAGTCAGTCAGTGTCATATTTGTTCACTCCATGTATAAAAACACGCCAGTTAATTAAAAGTAAGTCGTTTCAGGCTAATATCTGTTTGATTTTGATACTTTTTTCTTTTTGTTGTGTTTTTGATGGCTTTTTGGGTTTTCTAGATTGATATCTCAATCAGATTTTTTTTTTTTTTAGATCAGATAAGAAAGTTTAGCCATACAATTTAAGAGACAAAACTTCCGTAAAAGCCTCCGTAATTTTACTATGCGTCACTCTTTTGAGGCCCCGTTTTATGGCGCATTCAAGTCATGTTGGAAAGATTGTATTTACGAGTTGAACACATAATTACTAGTGGGAAGCCCAGAGTTTCTGAGTTGGGGGCGTGTCAGTACGAAACCACGGTGGAATCAACGGATGCAGCGTCACAATTTTGTTGAGATTGAATGTTCACTCGCCTCAGAAGCTGATTTCAGTTATGTGGTGTATTATTTTTGACATATAGCAGCAAGTTATTGAAACACAAGCAAATTGGTTAACATTTCTGCACCTATAGGAGAGAAATGGTTTGAGTTGCGACGTTTCACGAGCATTTCGTTTATGGGTGGCTGTGGCTCAGTGGGTAGAGCGGGTTGTCCACTAATCCACTAATCGTAGGGTTTGTGGTGCGAATCCCGGCCCGGATGATCCCATGCCGAAGTGTCCTTGGGCAAGACACTGAACCCTAAGTTGCCCCCGATGGCAAGCTAGCACCTTGCATGCAGCTCTGCTACCATTGGTGTGTGAGTGTGCTCTCATTTGTAAGTCGCTTTGGATAAAAGCGTCTGCTAAATGAATAAATGTAAATGTAAAAAGAGAAAGAATAAAGGTCAAATATAAACCACACTTCTCATAGGTATTTAGCAGTCACATGTCTTTGTCAGGATTTTTATTTACAGTAAAACAAGTTAATTTCCTGCACAAAATATGATCGCATCGTACAATTACGATATAATATGTAAGGTCACATTGGCTTCATAAACTGATTAAACACATAAAAAAGCTAAACACACCTGATGCGCATTCTTTCTTCTTCATTTTCTGGAAGTAGAGTTTAAAATAATCCTGCTGTATTTATTGTATTTAATAATGAGAAGGTACACTGCCATGTCGTGCCGACCCATGTGACTTAAACGTCGTAATTACGACTTCCCAACTCGTAAATACGGACTTCCCATGAGGAGTTGAACACAGAGTTAGATATTTGAGGGGATGATAACTTATTTAACACCAAATCTGAATGAGTTTCCTAAACTGTTCCAGTCTGAAGTAAATGAGTGTGTGTTTCTCCTCGACACCCCTTGAAGCCCCGCCCCCTTCTTCGTATATCACATTAGTATATTTTCTTTTTTTTTGAAACGCTGTCCTGTTTTTATTATATATATATATATATATATATATATATATTATTAAATATATGAAATATTATATTATTTAAGCCCCCCCCTTTTTCTAAGCCTGTTGAATCTTTTTCAAGAAGGTGCTTTTACTGTATTTGGCAAAAATTTTAATGGCAATGATAATTTGATTGAAATTTATTTAAAATGCTGTGACGGTCATCACAGACTACTTTAAATGGTACAATGGCTTTGGGAAAGAATGGTGCATGTGTATACAGTATATGCATAAAGCATAAAGTTTATCTGCACACTTTCTTATAAATTGCTGTATGCGACACGTTTTTCCTCCATTTCACGATCGTAGAAATAAACGCAAAACTCAAGCAACCTCCGTAATATTCTGAGTTTTCAAAATGACCGCAGATTTTCCGCAGATTTGAGCCAAGCTGCGTCATGTGACATCATCACTACGCGCCTTCAGCCAAAGCCCTCTTTGATTCATGTGCATCCAGCATGAGTACAGATTAAAAAAAAAACTAATTTACCAACAAACATCACTGTGGAAAAACCGTGCAATTTCACCAATTCGAGTGGTTTTCTGCAACAACAACAACAACAACAACAACAAAAACCCACGGAAAACATAACTGTTCATAAATGTTTTAACAAAAAAGCCACATCAAACTCAAGCACTTTTCCCCATAACAATCACAGAAAAATGCCATGAACTCCTAACTGGAATAGGAAGAAAGAAACTGTGCACATGCATTTTCTCCTGTCTACATCTTAACTAAAACAGACACATAGCTGCAACCTGAAAAGTATCTGATAAGGTGGTGAATCCGTGTGAATTAAATACACAGTTGGTCACTAGAATGTCATTTGATAACCATTCATCATTTATGCTTTTTGTTACCACTGAGCCATTTTATCAATTAAGTTAAAATATGTCCGGAACTGTTTCAAACTGGAAGATTTTACAGAATGATTTCCTCTTTTCTGGATTAAAGATCGTATAAAATAAAATTCATTTCGTATAAAATAAAATTGCCATTTTGTTAGCAAAGCTATAGATCAGTATCTCCAGGATGTTGCGATTTCCCCAAACGCAGAAACGAATGAAAAGTCAAGCAAACGCCGCAATATTCGGAGAAGTCATTGCAACATGCTAAAAAGCTGAAAGGTCTCACTTACCAACAAACATCGCTGTGAAGGAGCGTACGCGCAAAACAATTTCGCCAATTCAAGAAATTTTGAAAAAAAAAAAAAAAAAAAAAAAAAAAAGCAAGCATTTCTGGAAACAACAATTACAACAACAACTAAAAAAACTCAGCGAAATCCATGTTTGTTGGTCAATGAGTCCTTTTAGCATGTATTCATGTTCGATGCACGTGAATCGAAGAGGGCTTTGACGTGACGACATTACATAATGCGTCTTGGCCCAAAACTGCGGAAAATCCACAATAATTTTGACAAACTGCAAGCTGCTCCGAATATTGCCGACTTTTCTGGATTTTGAGTTTATTTCTGCGACCGCAAAAATCCTGGAGGGACTGGACATATCATAATACAAATGTTTAGCATGATATATAACCCTACTATGGTATACACGGCTCTGTTCGTACTGTTGGTGTTTACATTTATCTTAACTGAATCAACGTGCTGATGTTACTTGTAGATGGATAACCAGCCTTTCTCTGGTTGACTAGAACTAAACCTAAATGTAATCTCGGAACAGAACCAGATCATTTCTGCATTTATGTTTCTCTCCAATTGTTGGGGTGGGTGGGTGGTGGTGGTGGTGGTGGTGGGGGT
>JAFFST010047102.1:7279-19200 GCA_022414735.1 Noturus placidus | reverse complement strand
GTGTTGCCCTGGGAGGGTGGTAAATCTGTAACAAAGTCTACTGCTAGATGGGACCAGGGGCGTTGAGGTGAGTGAAGGGGTAAGAGCTTACTGGCGGGGAGTGACCGGGGAACCTTGTGTTGGGCACACGTGGAGCAGGATGCCACAGTCCGAGAGATGTCCCTCTCCATCTCAGGCCACCAATACTTCTCCTACAGGAGTTGACTGGTGCGGCGTGCCCCGGGATGACCTGTCCCAAGTGCTGTGTTGGCCCAGGTGATGAGTTCTTTACGGTTCTACTTGGGTACAAACAGGCGATTGTGTGGGCACTGCTGGGGTACTTGCAAGCAAGGAACCCTCCCCAGGTGGTGGTCCAGCTCCCATTCTACGGCATTGCTTATGCAGGCGGGCTCTAGCATATATTCATCACCAGTGTTGGCCCGTACACGAGGATCATGGCGGGAGAGGGCGTCTGCTTTGACGTTATTAGAACCTGGTCGATAGGATAGCGTGAAGTCAAACCGTGTGAAGATCAGGGCGCAGCGGGCATGGCGGGAATTGAGTCTTTTGGCAGTTCGAATGTACTCAAGATTCTTGTGGTCTGTAAAGATGACGAAGGGGTGATTCGCTCCCTCTAGCCAATGTCGCCATGTTTCCAACGCCAACTTTACGTCTAACAGATCTCTGTCTCCCACGTTGTAATTCTGCTCCGCGGGCGAGAAGGTTCGGGAAAAACAGGCTATGGGGTGGAGCTTCGGCTTCTCCCTGAACCTTTGGGACAAGTTGGCTCCTACACCGACCTCTGATGCGTCCACCTTGACCGTGAAAGGTGTCGAGGGGTCTGGATGCCTTAAGATGGGGGCGGTTGTATAGGCCAACTTGAGCCTCTCCAGAGCTCGTTGGGCCGAGGGGTTCCAATGGAGGCATCCAGGTTTCCCCTGTAGGAGGGTGGTGAGAGGTTTTGCCACCGTGCTGAAGTTCCTTATAAATCTTCGGTAGAAATTGGCAAACCCTAAGAAACACCGTAGCTCTTTAACGGTAGTGGGCGTGGCACACCCCTGTACTGCCTTGACCTTCCCTTGATCCATGGCGACTCCCTGGGGACTGATCACGTATCCCAGAAAGGCGATGGTACGCTGATTGAATTCACATTTTTCTGCCTTTACATATAACTGGTTCTCACACTGGCAACACAGAACCTGGCGGACATATTGAACATGTTCTCCCTTGGTGTTGGAGTAGATGAGAATGTCATCAATGTATGCAATCACATAACGCCCCAGCATGTCCTGGAAAACGTCATTAATGAGGCATTGGAATACAGATGGAGCCTTGGCCAGCACATATGACATCACCTGGTACTCATAGTGCCCCAAAGTGGTCCTAAACCCCGCCATCCACTCGTCTCCCTCCCGGATCCACACCAAATTGTATGTGCTGCGTAAATCTAACCATGTAAAAACTTTGGCGGTGCGGAGTTGTTCCAGGGCTGATGGGACTAAGGGCAAGGGGTAGCGGTATTTCACACATTGGTTAAGTCCCCAATAATCAATACGTGGATGGAGCCCCCCTCCCTTCTTCTCGACAAAAGAGAATCCTGCTGAGGCAGTGTAGTGTGGGGTAGTGTGGCGCCGGGAAGGAGGTCAATCTTGCAATCATATTCCCGGTGAGGGGAAAACCTGCTTGCCTTATTTTTGCTAAAAACCTCCAGTGAGTAATACATTGTGGTGACCACTGCACAATCTCTCTGCGTACCCACGATATTTGGGCTTTATGGTGCTTCAACCAGGGGAGGCCGAGAACCACGGGATGATGAGCTGTCTCTATGACATACAGCCGGATGGTTTCTTGGTGTAGGGCGCTGACCCACAGGTGGAGTGGTTCGGTGCAATGTGTGATCACGCCCCTCCCGATATGGGCACCGTCGATTGTGTGGACGCGACGTGGGCGTTCCAAAAGGCAGATGGGGAAAGTTATACTGAGTGATGGTGGCTTGTGAAATGAAGTTACCGGCTGCTCCAGAGTCAATCAGGGCTTCTACAACATAACAGCAGGATGAGTTCTCTACCAATACGGGAAATGTAAAAGCAGATTGCTCTCCACAAGGAACAAGTAGTTTCCTGTTTCGAGGCCAGGACGTGGCTTCTCAGGGCACTGCCGACTGAAGTGGTTGGGCTTGCCACAGTAGAAGCAGCGGTTCTCCCGGCGGCGTCTCTCCTGTTCGCTCATGCAGATTTTTGCCCAATTCCATGGGCTCCTCAGGGCTCAACGGGACTGGCGTCACCTTAACCGCAGGGTTAAGAGCACGACCCTTAAGTAGGCGGTCGAGGCGTATTGCTAGCGTGATCAGTGTGTCCAGCATCCCCTCATCATCACGGCATGCTAACTTCTTGATGACATCAGCGTTCAATCCACGGCGGAACATGCTTTTCAATGTTGGATCATTCCATCCACTCCTGGTAGCTACTGTCCGGAAAGCTACGGCATAATCCGCGACACTGCGCGCCCCTTGGGATAATGACAACAACAACTCCCCGGTCTCTCGGCTGTCCGAGGAGTGATCAAAGACAATGCGAAAGCGGGCTGTCAGCTGCTCATAGGAGCGGGTCCCGCCTCCCTCCTGATCCCATTCTGCTGTAGCCCAAAGCAGTGCTTTGCCGGTCAAGAGCTCAGTGAAGTGGACGATTTTCTGCTGATCAGTCATGTCAGGATAGGTGGAAAAACAGAGAGAGCACTGCAGAAGGAAAGCCCGACAGCGCTTCTCTGTCGTACTTCTCAGGCGTCGGCGTAGAAGGAAATCGTGGCGAGATACGAATGCTCGAGGGGGCGTGGCCAGAGCCATGTTGGAATGCGCTGCTTGTCTGAGCTGCGTAACCACCTCAGACAGCGCGGCGATTTGCGCATTCTGTTCGCTAAGCATGCGACCATGTCCCTCAATGGCAGCCGCTCATCGAGGATCTCCTGATGGTTCCATAAAGGCGAAGTATTTTGTCACGCTTGGGCTCAAGGGAGGAATCAGTCGCGGCAGATGTGGAAGTGAGGAGAAAGCAGGTGGCGATGACAGAGTGGTAAAAGTGCCGGCTAGGGTCAGGCTTATTGAACGTAGTCAAAATAGTAGCGAGGGTCAGGCAATTGGACGAACAGACTAGAAAGAGGCAGGCAGTAAACGTAGTCAAAGTGGTAGCGAGGGTCAGGTGATCGGAGGAACAGACTTGAAAGGGACAGGCAGTAAACGTAGTCAAAATAGTAGCGAGAGTCAGGCAATTGGACGAACAGACTTGAAAGTGACAGGCAGTAAACGTAGTTAAAAAAGGCGGAAAACACGGTCAGGTACACGGTTGAGCAAAATACAAAAACAGGCTTGGTAACGCTAAGGAACTAGTCAATAAGACGTATACTTCGCATTGGGTGAATGTGGCAGAGGGGAATTTATACAGCCAGGGAGCTGTGTGGAATAATTGACGACAGGTGCGTGCACTCAGAATTCAGGAGAGGGAAAGCGCAGGTGCGGCGGCGGTGACAATTCAGCCTAAGCCTCGGATTACCTGTTTGCCCAATCAACTGACCAAGTTTACATCTTTGTTTTCATCCTTCGTCATTCCCATGCCGCCTGGATTATTGGTCGGCGCTTGTCTCCGCCAAGGTGCGTAACAGATTACTTCACCTTACAATGGAGACAGCGGACACCACGGATATACAACGCCTCATATTCAAACAAAACCACACGCTGGCAGTGTATCGGGCAGAGATATCCTCGTTGCGCACACAAGTCTCGCGATTGCGCGTTTCCGCATCGCCACGCCCTCGGTTCTCGCAACCTCAACGCCTACTACTCTAGCTCATGTTCAGCCCACGCTGGATGCGCACATTTCAGCGCCGACGGCACATAACCGGCAACCCTGTTCCAGTGTGTCTTGGGTTACCAACTACCGTTATTCCCCTGGAATGTGTCCCACACAGACACAGTGGTGGATGAGTGGTTCTGCAGGAGCGAGAAGGTCTGGGAACGTGCCCATCAATGGCTAGTGCAGGCATCTCACACCGCCAAATGAAACTCCGACCAACGTGGAGGGCTCCCCTCAACTATTCACCTGGGAACAGGGTGTGACTCTCCACAAGAGATTTGAAATCACCCTCCACAGGCACAAAGCTCCGACCTAAGTATATTGGGCCCTTCCGAGTTCTGAGGCATATTAATGAGGTCACGTATCATCTGGACCTTCCAAGACACTGTCGTATTGCCCCGTCTTTCCACATCTCACTTCTCGAACCAGTGATCTCGGGGCCCCTGGCCACAGCGGTGCCGGAGGACTCCCCTCCGGTACCGATGGAGATAAAAGGCCGCCCAGCCTACCGCGTCCGTGATATTCTTGACTCCAGACGGAGGAGGGGAGGACTTCAGTATCTGGTAGACTGGGAGGGATATGGACTAGAGGAACAGTGCCGGGTTCCAGCCCAAGACATTCTGGACGCAGGCCCGCGTAAGGACTTCCATGCGGCTCACCCAGACAAACCGGGTCCCCGGAGGAGGGGAAGGCCTCAGAGGACTTCGGCTCCCGGAGTGAGCCCTTTGGTGGGGGGGGGTCTGTTACGACACGGCGAAATTGGCACAACAGTTCACAAGGGGTAGTGCCACCCAGGGACATGGCGGAAGAGGACTACACTTCCCAGCCATACCTGCAATCGAGTTCGCCGGAGTTCTGATTACGAACACCTGTAGACACCTAGGTTATATAAGGGACCCGTTAGCGTCAGCAACTTGCAAAGTAAATGCTCAGCAGCCTCATCTCTGTTGTATACCAAGACTTAATTATTGTATACACTAACCGATAAAGAACTTTGCCTGTAACGATTCACCCTAAGCCTTTAATTACCTGTTTGCCCAATCGACTGACCAAGTTTACGTTTTTGTTTTTGTCCTTCGTCATTCCCACGCCACCTGGATTATTCGTCGGCGCTTGTCTCCACCAAGGTACGTAAGAATTCCTATTAGACTATCATATCCCAAGTGATCTCTTTCACCCAGCAGGATGCAAATATAACTTCTTACTCTTCGAACAAACAGAATCATTTGATACACGATCTTTTTTGAGAAATAAGGGGGAATTGGCGAGACAGCACGTCCGGTTTAGTGCTCTTAAAGAACAGATGGTAGGTGATGGTAAAATTTAATCAACCAAAGAACAAGGCCCAGCATGCCTGATGGGAGTTCAGATGCTTGGCGGACTGGATGTAGGCCAGGTTCTCGTGGTTGGAACAAACAGTGAAAAAGTATTCGGCTCCCTCAAGCCAATGCCTCCATTCCTCCAACGCCAACTTAACAGCTAGTAGCTCACGATTGAGAATGTGTACCACATTATGAAGTGCAAAATTATCAATGAAGGCCCTTTACAGTTGTGCAGCTGAAGAAATGCATAATGGATGAATGGGGGAAGACTGCACTTGCTAAACTTAACCAACTGGAGTCTTCAGCGCCAAAACACTTAATAAGTGTCATTAAAGAAAATGATGTTACACAGCGGTAAACAGTCGACTGTCCCAACAGTGGGGAGTGTGTTGCAGTAATCAGATTTGAAAGTGTCATGTTATTTTCAAAAATGAATAAAATTCACAAAGTAAAACAAAGTCAAATAATGTGTAAATAATGCGTTTTCAATAAAGCACAGGGTGAATTAAATGATCAAATGACTCTTTTTGTTTGTTTTTTGCATTTCCCATACTTTATCGGACTTGGGGTTATTCACTTAATTAATACCAAAGGTTCACTCATGTTGGCCTACAGTATGTGCCAATCTGTGTCCATTATAAATAACTAACAAACATGTCTAAAAATGAATACAGACTTTCCTTCATGTAGTTTTCCACATAAAATATCAGCCATACTAATACATTTTGTTCATTTCACATGTATGCCTAATGTGCATAGCAACAAACATGTTTGTAGTTCCCTGATGATCTAAAGGGGAAGTAACTTTGTTTCTAGTGGACTACTATCTCCCAGATGGTCTCATTACTTGACCTGTATACAAATATAACTACCAACATTTCATAAAGAACCACTTGGCAGAGTAGTTACAAAATCAGTTTGACTCCAGATCAGAGAGTTGTGTCTGTATTTCTGACATTATTAGCTGTTGAAGGATGATGGAAGCTCACAATTCAGCTTTACCTGAAGTCGAAGATTTTATAGAGTACTGTTATCCTGAATCAAATGTCTCATGTGTGAAAATGTCTCATAATGTGTTGAAAAAAACTGTAATATATTCGATACTGATGTTTGCAATTGCAATTACAATTGTAGGGAATTTGGTGGTCATCATATCTATAGCTCATTTCAAACAACTTCACACATCTACAAATATTTTGGTGATGTCTCTGGCTCTGGTGGATCTACTTCTGGGAGTCACAGTCATGCCTTTCAGCATGGTCAGGACTGTGGATGGCTGCTGGTACTTCGGAAAAGAATTCTGCTATTGGCATTCTACTTTTGACTTTCTCTTCACCGGTGCATCAATCTTTCATCTGATTTCTATCGCTATAGATCGATATCAAGCTGTGTGCTATCCACTTCAGTACCCTACAAGAATAACTCTACCTGTCGCAGGTGTTATGGCAGCTCTGAGTTGGATTTTGGCTACAGTGTATGCTTTCAGCACTGTTGGTTCAAAAGCAAATGAAGCAAACTTACAAGATTACATTGCATCTATAGATTGTTTCGGAAATTGTTTCTTTTTGGTTAATGTGATATGCGCATCTATAAGTACATCTCTCTTTTTCATTGTGCCTGTCTGTATTATGATTGGTCTGTATGCTCAAATATTTCTGGTTTCAGAAAAGCATGCAAGGAAAATGGAAGGCACAAAGCAGGGCATAACTGATACGACCTCAAACAAACTTTTTCAAAAGATGAAGCATGAGAAAAAAGCAGCAAAAACTCTTGGGATTGTTGTAGGTGCATTTAATTTATGCTGGATGCCATATTTCATTACATCTCTTGTTGATCCTCTTTACAACTTTACCACTCCTGCAATTGTATATGAACTATTTGTGTGGTTGGGTTACATTAATTCAACTTTAAACCCCATCATATATGGCCTTTTCTATCCATGGTTCAGGAAAACACTGTATCTCATGGTTACACTAAAAATATTTGCTCCTAACTCCTCTGACATAAAAGTTTATGCGGCTTGAAAGTATTTATTGATTAAAATAGATATGGACAATGAAGAGAATAATGGTTATGAAGTCATTATTTGGGTACACTATAATAACTGGATTAGTCATGTATTGGGTCTAACAGGCTTGATAGTGTTGAAATGGCTATTACTTGGCCATTTAAATGGCCAGAGTTTCAAAGTAGTGCATGAATGTGTGTGTGAGTGTGTATGTGATTGTGCCCTGCGATGGACTGGCACCCTGTCCAGGGTGTGCCCTGCCTTGTGCCTGATGCCTACTGGGATAGGCTCCAGGTTCCCCGTGTCCCAGGAATGCAGGATGCCACATAGATTTTCAATGAATACAAGTGTTCTACAGGATTACAAAGTTTCATATGTGACGGTGAATGTGTTATAGATATTACACACCCAGGAACGTAAAAAGATGATTTAGGTTTTCCCTTTTCATTAGACTTTATGTATCCATGTATGTTTTTCATGCATAGAAGTCTTATGTTTGTGCCAAATCATCCTGTACTTGCTGTCTCATTGTGTGACATAAACCAATGTATTACTGATGATCAGAGTGACAGCACACAGGCTGATGTAATCCTGTACATGTTTCATTAGATTTTAATAACCAATATTAGGTAAGTGTGCAAAGTAAACAGCTTTTGACAGTAACACCTTTGATACCTGTAAGAGATTCTCCATTATTAAATGTAAAACGTGAAAAAAGGCCTCTTGAGCATATTAGATTAGACTGATTGTAAATCAAAACATTTCCGCATTCTTTCAATGCATATGATTCATTTTGTAGCTATCCATAATGATTTTTTCATGGGTGGCTGTGGCTCAGTCGGTAAAGCGGGTTGTCCACTAATCGTAGGGTTGGCGGTTCGATTCCCGGACCGGATGACTCCACATGCCGAAGTGTCTTTGGGCAAAATTGCCCCCGATGGCAAGTTAGTGCCTTGCATGGCAGCTCTGCTACCATTGGTGTGTGTGTGTGTGTGTGAATGTGTGAATGAGACACAATGTAAAGCACTTTGGATAATAGTGCTATATAAGTGTGCCCATTTACCAGTAGGATTTACTAGGCTAAAATATTTCACATAATCACAGACAGATCTAAGCTCCAGATCAAATCTCTAGCTTTGATCAAACTTATAGCTTTGTTCTGTAATCCTTTTCTGATTGCAGTCTATTAAACATACTGCTAAAATGTTAGAGGTTAAGCAACAAATCTGAAGCACAAGTATTAACATTAACATGTAGTAATATAAAAAGACTGGTTACATAGCATGCAGTAAGCATAGTTAGTATAGTCTAAGTATAAAAAGTGAGTCATTTAAAACTCATATTTCAACATAACTGGAAACATTAGTGTGGCACAGAGTATTCTGCATATTTTATACTATTCAATATTACATATTTCTGCATGGCCAGTAGTTTGAGAGCCCATGATCAGGAATTTAGTGTGTATGTGACAATAAGGGTGGGGACAATAATAAACATTACTCAGAACAACAGAATGCACCCAAAGAATGGCAAATAGAACAAGAAGACTTGACTAGATCCCAACATAATTTGTTTTACCAGAAACAATTAAATATTACAGCTGGCAAAGAGAATGTGATCATTGACATTGTGAAACTGCTGAAAAGAGGAAACGCAGACAACAGCCAGTGGCAAAAACTACTGTATGTCTCCAGGGAAGTTTTTTTCATTGCAATACTTAAGAAGTTACATAACAAATGCAACATCACAGGAGACAAAACCAGGTCTGTAGCGGGAAATTGGTGACTTTTTCTCACTCTGACAAGTCAGAGACCACTGTTAATTTGCAGACCTTGGGTAAATTGTGTTGGTGTTGGATGTTGTGCTGTGCAGATGCTGTTGAATATAACTATATTGGAATTCATGTTCAATACATTAACATTTTCAAGAACATATAGCTCTAACAAATCAAAACAAATCAACCTTTGACCCTTTCCTTTTCATGCTACCCCTTGGCCTATTGCTTTGTCTGCCAGGGCTTTAATTTTCAGTGATAGATATTCATAATGTGGCGGTGGTTTGATGGTTAAGGCTCTGGGTTACTGATCAGAAGGTTGGTGGTTGAAGCCCCAGCACTGCCAAGCTGCCACTGTTGGGCCCTTGAACAAGGCCCTTAACCCTCTCTGCTCCAGGGGCGCTATATCATGGCTGACCCTGCGCTCTAACCCCAGATTCTTAACATGTTGGGGTATGCGAAGAAAAGAATTTCACTGTGCACATGTGACCAATAAAGACTCATTATCATTATAATACCCTGAGTCATGTTAGAATTCACTTATTGTTTTGCAAACACTTATGTTATTGATAATAGGTTGTATGAAGGAAAAAAAAAAAGTAAATCAAATCCAGGAAAAAAAACCCTTTCTGACAAATAATGCTTAACATTATTGAAGCGGTCTAGATAGTATATAGGCCAGTAAGATCATTATTCAAACATTTAAATCTAAAGGGGAGATCTGCACCATTTTCGTAGTCAAAGATGACAGCTATCAATGCATTTGTATGTATTTAATAGCATAATAATAGCATAAATAACTCTTTACTAAAACTAGTTAGCAAATATGACTACTGACTTTCTTTAAGTAAGAATCATTTTTTTACACAAGACTGCAGATCAAAGACTGTTGCACATATTTTCAGGTTTTACATTTACATTTATTCATTTAGCAGACGCTTTTATCCAAAGCGACTTACAAATGAGACACACTCACACACCAATGGTAGCAGAGCTGCATGCAAGGTGCTAGCTTGCCATCGGGGGCAACTTAGGGTTCAGTGTCTTGCCCAAGGACACTTCGGCATGGGATCAGCCGGGCCGGGAACCGCCAACCCCACGATTAGTGGATTAGTGGACAACCCGCTCTACCGACTGAGCCACAGCCGCCCCGTTGAATGATGCTGGAAGCTGCAAATTCATCTTTACTTGAAAGGAACAGATTTGAATGCGTACTGTTATCCTGATTCAAATGTGTCTTGTGTGAGAAATCCTTATAAAAAAAAGTTTAATATTTTTGGGCTCAGGAATGATCGTTACAATTCTAGAGAATTATGTGGATATTAATTCCATAGCTCATTTTAAACAACTTCACATGCCTACACATATTTTGATAGTGTCACTGGCACTTATTTATGACATACAACAGATATGAACAGTTAAGGGCACTGATCACATTTATTTTAATTCTGATTAATAACGAATAAAAATAATGTCCTTTTTGGCATGTCATGTATTACAGAATATCCTGTGAATGTTTAATCAACAGGTCTCTCAATGAACAAAGCAAGACCAACTAGAACAGTCAAACAGTGAAACTACTAAACCATACTGATAAGAGTTTTATCACTTCATTTGATAATTTATGTATCTGTGTATGTTTCGCATGCACAGAATTCTAATGTTTGGGCCAAGTCATCATATACTTGCTCTTTCTCTGCGTGAAATAAACCAATGTACTGCTGATGACCGCACAGGCTGATCTAAACTTGTTGAGGTCTAATTAGTCTGTAGTTTCAGATGACATCAATTAGATGAGAGTGTGAAGTCAACAAGCTATTTTTGCCAGTAACAACTTTGATTGCAAGGATACCTGTGAGAGATTACAGGTAAACTTCACACTAATTTGTTTTGACTCATGGAGGCAAAATATTTGTGCAACATCATTTTGTCTCTCAGTATTGCAAACGATCAGGGAATTATTGTTTTGATAATAATTTGGTAGTCCTAATAAACAACAATAACCAATTTTATGAGAGTGTGAAGTCAATAAGTTATTTAGTCAGAAACACCTTTAATGAGAAAAATACCCGTGAGAGATTCTCCATCATTAAATGTGGGAGGTGATAACTGCTCTCTTGAGTATCTTAGACACTTGTAAATCAAAACATTACCTCATCGTTCAGTTGTAAATGGTTATCTTTGTATGTTTATCCATAATGCAAAGACTGAATTGAATAAAAGAGTCAACTGCAATTTGTAAAATGATAATTTCTTCATTATAATCAAATGCAAAGAATACATCTAAACCGAAATGGTCACTGCATAACAAAAAAACTTTTCCTATTATGTGTCACACAACTTTGGTTGTCTAAGTTGTGTGACACATTAATCTATGGATGAATCTATGCAATAAATCTGTTGGTACCCATCCAGTTTAGCACAAGAATAGCTTGAGGTTTGGTTTTTACAGACCTACAGTGGTGTGAAAAAGTGTTTGCCCCCTTCCTCATTTCCTGTTCCTTTGCATGTTTGTCACACTTAAGTGTTTCGGAACATCAAACCAATTTAAACAATAGTCAAGGACAACACAAGTAAACACAAAATGCAATTTGTAAATGAAGGTGTTTATTATTAAAGGTGAAAAAAAATCCAAACCATCATGGCCCTGTGTGAAAAAGTGATTGCCCCCTAAACCTAATAACTGGTTGGGCCACCCTTAGCAGCAACAACTGCAACCAAGCGTTTGCGATAACGTGCAATGAGGCTTTTACAGCGTCCTGGAGGAATTTTGGCCCACTCATTTTTGCAGAATTGTCCTAATTCAGTTACATTAGAGGGTTTTCGAGCATGAACGGCCTTTTTAAGGTCATACCACAACATCTCAATAGGATACAGGTCAGGACTTTGGCTAGGCCACTCCAAAGTCTTCATTTTGTTTTTCTTCAGCCATTCGGTGGTGGACTTGCTGGTGTGTTTAGGATCATTGTCCTGCTGCAGAACCCAAGTTCGTT
>JAFFST010047100.1:5017-21159 GCA_022414735.1 Noturus placidus | reverse complement strand
ATGCCGTACTGTCTGGATGTTCCAGTAGAAACATAAAGAAACTCCAGTTAGTCCAGAACGCAGCTGCTAGGGTTCTGACTAGAACCAGCTGCTATAACGGTAACAACAGGAATTAAAGTTGCCTCTGTACACCACCACAGTGGGTTTGAAATGAAGCAATCCAGACGTGATTGAAGTGTAGACTTTCAGCTTTAATTTAAGGGGTTTAACAAACACACTGCATTAACCGTTTAGGTTACAGACAGATTTTTAGCGTCCGTCCATTTTCACAGACCCAAAAGTTATTGGACAATCAACTTGTAAGCATTTTCATGGCCTGTTTCCTCATTATCCATTTTCTGTACCGCTTATCTTACGCAGGGTCACAGGCAGCCAGGAGTCTATCCAGGGAGACTTTGGGCACAAGGTGGGGGACCTGATGGGGTGCCAAATCCATCACAGGGTACAGTCACACACACATACTGAAATACTCATTCACACACTAGCCTACAGCCCATGTCTTCGGACTGAAGAAGGAAACCAGAGTACCCTCGAGAAAACCCCCTAAGCATGGGGAGAACATGCACAGACCACACACACAGGTCAGAGGTAGGATTCGAACCCCCAACCGAAAGGTCAAAGGTCTGGGGTTGATTAAAATGTTGAATTTGCATTGTAGCGGTTCATGAGGACTCTCAATATGCGGTCCAAAGAGGTGTTGATGTAAGTGAAGGAGAGGAAAAAAACCCAAGACAGACCTATCAGAGAGACAAGAGAAACTTTAAGAGTGGCCAAATGACCAATCTGGTACATTCCTAAAAAGAAGGAACGCACTGGTGAGCTCAGTAACACTGAAAGCTCTGGAAGATCACGGAGGATAACTAAAGTGGACCATCACGGAATTCTGTCCTAGGTGAAGAAAATCCTCTTCATAACATCTACACGTCTACAGTGAAGAGACACCTTCACCTCCAGACGCTTCACTTCCAGACACCTTCACCTCCAGACGCTTCACTTCCAGACACCTTCACCTCCAGACACCTTCACCTCCAGACACCTTCACCTCCAGACGCTTCACTTCCAGACACCTTCACCTCCAGACGCTTCACTTCCAGACACCTTCACCTCCAGACGCTTCACCTCCAGACACCTTCACCTCCAGACGCTTCACTTCCAGACACCTTCACCTCCAGACGCTTCACCTCCAGACGCTTCACTTCCAGACACCTTCACCTCCAGACGCTTCACCTCCAGATGCACACCGCTGCTCACACTCAAGCACACAAAGGCCAGATTAGACTTTGCTAAAAAATAATAATAATAATAATAATAAAAACCTGCAGTTCTGATGCCGGTTCCTTTGGACAGATGAAACCAGGATGAACTTGTATGAGAATGATGGGAAGAGAAAAGCATGGAGAAGGTCAGGAAGGATTCACGATCCAAAGCATCCTACATCATCTCTCCAAAATGGTGGAGGTAGTGTTATGGCGTGGGCGTGTACGGCTGCCAGTGGAACTGGGTCACTGGTGTTTATTGATGATGTGAGTGCTGATCGAAAGAGCAGGACGAATTCTGAAGTTCCTTTTTGCTCAGATGCAGTCAAACGCTTCAAAACTGATAGGACGGCGCCTCACAGTACAGATAACGATCCAAAACGTATCGCAAAAGCAACCCAAGAGCTTCTTAAGGTAAAGAAATAATGCAGCTTTTCACTTACTGAATACAAAACTGAAGGCAGAAAGAGCCACAAACAAGCAACAACTGAAGGCAGCTGTGGTAAAGACCTGGAAAAACATCTCACAGGAGGAAACTCAGCATTCGGTGATGTCCATGGGTTCCAGACTTCAGGCTTTTATCCAAAGAGACTTACAAATGAGACACACTCACACACCAATGGGAGCAGAGCTGCATGCAAGGTGCTAGCTTGCCATCGGGGGCAACTTAGGGTTCAGTGTCTTGCCCAAGGACACTTCGGCATGGGATCACCCGGGCCGGGATTCCAACCACCAACCCTACGATTAGTGGATTAGTGGACAACCCGCTCTACCGACTGAGACACAGCCGCCCTGCAACATTAACTGCAAAGGATTTGCATCCAAGTGTTAAAAATAATCCTAATATTTATAATGATGTTAGTTTGTACAATGACTTTTGAGCCTGTGTAAATGACTGTGATTCCTAAAGGGTTAATGCGCTATTTTAATCAAACCTCTTGCATTAAAGCTGATTTCAAATCCACCGTTGTGTACAGAGGAAACTCTGAGTGTAACTAAAAACATAAACAGCATGATGTGCAGTTCTTTAATAACCAATAACTGTAACTGTTGGTCCATTGCTGTGGTAAAGGAGGAATAAAACACTTGTAAGAAAAGAATCAGTATCTCCTCTTTAGTGACTAAAAGAGAACGCTCTGTCGTGTTTTATGCTCACTCATGCTACCTGAATAAACTCTAGCTCTGCTCTGTCACTCGTTTAAAGTGTTTTCAGAGAAATATAGATCCTGAGAGCTTGGGAATCATTTATATTTAGATCAAGATATTATTTATTTTTTTTTTTTAATTCATTCATCCATTTCTATACCACTTATCCTTCCTTCAGGGTCGCGGGGAAACCTGGAGCCTGTCCCAGGAAGTATGGGGCACACTCTGGACAGGGTGCCATCGCAGGGCACAATCACATTCACACACTACGGACACGCCAATCAGCCTACCATGCATGTCTCTGGGGAGTAAACCAGAGGAAACCCCATGGGGAGAGCATGCAAGCTCCACGGTGGGAATCGAGCCCGCAACCCTGGAGAATTTACATTTTATTTTAATTTGATTATTTTAACTGTAATATATTTTTAACTTCATAATTGTTAAAGATTGTATCTTATTAACTGTGTAAATATTTATGTTCCTTGATTTGTACTTTTATATTTATATTTATAACATTTGAACTGTATTTTATTTTTATATATGCACAATTTTCAACAGTAAATTAGTTCTATTTGTGTTTTATTTTGTAATTACATAATTTATTATAATTATTTTTTTTACGTTTTATTATTATGATTATTATTATGAATATTATTACATCCCAAACACAAGAGGGCGGTATTAGAACCAATAAACACGTAGAAAAAGTACATAAGAAGAAGAGTGCAGGCCGAATCCCAAACGCATCCTTGTTTACTCTGAAGTGCACTATATAATAATGCAGTGTACATATACGTTATTTTATATATACCGCTCAAAAAAATAAAGGAAGCACTTGGAGTTACATTGTGCTGTTTAATAAATATAGATAGATAGATAGATAGATAGATAGATAGATAGATAGATAGATAGATAGATAGATAGATATCTATATATATACACTATGTAGTGCGCATGTATCTTGTTATTTAGGATCGAGCCGTATTAACAGCGCTGTTAGCATAACTTGCTAAACGACTACATGGTTAGAAGGTTATGAGCTAGCTTTATGCTCACTTGGATTCGGTAGAAATGACCTTAGTGAACGTTTTTGTCTCTAGTAAAAATACTTTTGTTCGGTTTTTATTCATTTAAACTGTTAACATTGTTCGTGTTTTGTCAGATTCGCGGCAGTTAGCATATGGCTAATGAGCGAGCTGCTGGTCAACACACATCTCTCCGCTGCCTATATAGGTACACTACATAGGGTGTCTTGGTAAACACTCCTCACGCTACCTAGTGCACTATTTGTTCAAGAAGGCGTTGTTTAGGATCGAGCCGGCCGCCTGAAGAGCTCTGTGGTGAGTCCAGAGGATCTTTTCTCTGTGGAAGCTTCATTTGATCTTAGTGTTTGTTGCTTGATGTCAGACATGGGCATGTTTATCAGCACTAAAACAATCATTTAAATCGCAGAAGTGCACACATGCTTAATAATGAGCATATAATCCCATCCACAGAGAAGTCTATCACAAGTGAAAGTAAACATGAGGCCTTATGGGCTGCAGTGTGGATCTAATGAAACGTTTGTGTGAATCAGTTCTGAGGTCATTATTATCATTAGGTGTAATCAGGTGTTGGATAAACACTGTCAAACTACACTTCCTACAGAACTACACTCTATCTACACTTTACTAAACTACACTCTCACAGCACTCCGTGTGAAATGACATTACACACATGCTCTTAACTGTTTAGGGTTCAGCCATTTTATCGTCTTGTCCAACATCTTATCTTCGGACGCATTATGCTCCACTCTAATAATAACCTGCCGCGATGAGGAGCATCTGTTGCACCATTTATCAGGAACGTATGCAGCGATTCTCCCCTCCAAACTCCAGCTAGAGTCATGTGACCTTAAATTTCTTGAGATCATTGGTGTATCGCACTGTTGACATGGTGGTGAATCTTTTGTCGTTTCAGAGTCGCAGTCACGGTGTGATGAAGCATGGCTTTGCGGCAGATTCTGTGTTCGCTGAGGCCACGTGGGCGGCGATTATCACGTGCAGTTACTGTGTTCAAATACTTCAGCACAACAAAAGCAGACTGGAATGAACCGAAGACAGACTTGAAGGATGATAAAACAGACTCTTCGTGCCTCGGTTCTGAGAACAAGTCTTTGTTGGAGAACCTCCGTGTGCTCGGCGTGGATCTGCAGATGGCGCGGCGCCGTCAACCTGGTGTGTTTCGCAAAATCCAAACAAATGAGCACGGGTTGATTTATTTCCTTGGACAGAAAGGCGCCAGCCGGGTTATAATCGCTAGCATAATTTCCCGTTTTCCACGTGCCATAACGAGATCCGAGGAACACCTGGAAGAACGCTGGCGACTGTGGCGCAGCATTTTCAACAGCGATGCGGAGGTTGTTCAGATCCTAAGCCGTTCTCCGGAGTCATTCTTCCGCTCAAGTGATAATGGCAACCTGGAGAAGAACATACATTACCTAAGCTCATTGGGGATAAAGCCTAAAGATCTGCACCGTCTCCTAACCATGGCACCGAGGATCTTCTCAAACACTCTGGCACTGAACCAGATGATGGTGGAGCTCCTGGAGAATGTGTGCATGAGCCTTGGAGGTACTGACGGTGAGAAGTTTGCCCGCACTGTCATTTCCAGAAACGTGTACATCCTGATCCGGAGCACGAAGCGTGTCCGGTCCAACATTGAGTTCCTTTTGAGTGCGCTGGCGCTCAGTGATGAGGAGGCACTCAAGCTTCTGCAGAGCCATGGTGCCAAAATCCTCGACCTGTCACATGAGTGTATGAAGACAAACTTCAGAAACCTGCAGCTAAAGCTAAAGTCTCTGGGCTGCAGCCAGATGCAGGTGAGGGAGCTCGTCCTGAACTATTCTCCCGTACTCTTTGTCTCCTCAGGGACACTGAACCAGAAGCTGGACACCCTAACTGAAGGTGGGATCAACATCAGAAGCATCATAGAGAAACCTAAAGTGCTGGATTACAGCGTTGCTACCCTGAAACAGCGGCTGAACGAGCTGCACCGAATCGGTTATGACTTTAAGGCCAATGGAATCAACATCTTGGATTTGAGCAGCAAGCGTTTCACATCTAAACTGGAGAAGCTGCAAGACCTTCGAGTGTGAAAGGCCGTCAAATGACTCGGGCTCCAAAAGCCCAGTTGCTAATCAGTGAGCCTTGACACAAGTACATCACACAAGTGTGCGCTTAAGGATCAAGGTGAGAACGTAGGGGGAGAAGATTGTCCAGCTAGCGGGTCACGCAAAACCAAACTTCAATATGTACACTGAAGTGTGTAGTACCTATCTATGGTCCTGTCCTATGTCTAGTCCAGTGTCACATCAGTGTGCGCTTCAGCACTACTGCTAGCTTGTGGGATATTTTTTGTAATATGAACCCTGAAGTGACTGAATTTCTCACACTTTAGTCAGATGGCATCAGGTTTCTTAAAGGCCCGTGTGCCTAATACATGGGTTTCTAATTCGCTAAAGTGCTACGCAGGTTTGCTAGCATGCAGTTCTGCTAAATGGCAGGGTTGCTAAGCGGCTAACATATTAACATATCCATGAAGACATGGTGTGTGAAGATTTGGAAGAAGCCAGAAGATCTGGAGTGTCCTGCACAGAGTCCTGACCTTTTAGGATGAACTGGAGTTTCCTCTCATCAACATCAGCACCTGACCTCAACCTCACTAATGCTCTTGTAGCTGAACGATCACGAATCCCCACGGCCACGCCCCAAAATCTAGTGGTAAGCCTTCCCAGAAGAGTGGAGGAGGTTATTATAACAGCAAACACGGGGAATGCATCTGGAATGAGCACATATGGGTGTGATGGTCGGGGGTGCACACATAGTGTACATCTGCTTGCTTGCTTCATGGCTGTTTAGTTAACTCAGTTGCTCTATTTATCAGGGGGAAAAAAAATCAATGTCTATAGAAGTTATATTTATATAAATGTATCTGTGGTGTTGAAGTAGAAATACTGGGTCCTGCACCAATAATGAAAGTTATTTAATAATAAATAAATAAATAACTAAATAAAAACTTCTTAAGAGAGCCAAATTTAAATCCAAAATTGTTCTGGAATTAAAATGTAAAAAATGTAGTCCTTGTATTACACCTTCATCTAATTTACAGAAATAATGCACGGTGGCTGTATAAAGTGCTCAGATATAAACACTGTGATCTGTGTGTTATGTTATCCAATTTTATATATATTAATATATATACACACACACACGAGCAGTATGTAAACAACAATGGACAGTCCCACTATACAAGTAGCCCATGTCCATATTGCATATGTTCAATACTATATACGTATTGTATGATCAGTGTAGATATAACTAAAGCTCTGACGCTGTGATGTGTGAGCAGTGTGATACGCGTATGATAACATTCTGCATATATGTGTATATATAAAACATGTTTCTATAGAACATATAACACACACACACACACACATTGTGGTAATAATTGCTCAATTTTAAAGTAAATTCAAAAATCTATAAATATAAAGTTTGTACAACCCCAATTCCAAAAGTGTTGGAACGCTGGGTGAAATGTAAATAAAAAAAGATTGCAATGATTTACAAATCTCATAAACCCGCACGTTATTCACAATAGAGCATAGAAAACAGATCAAATGTGTAAACTGAGGAAACAAGGTCATTTTGAATTTCTTGGCAGCGACAGGTCTCAAAAAAGTTGGGACAGGGGCAACAAAAGGCTGGAAAATTAAGTGTTACTAAAAAGAAACAGCTGGAGGAACATTTTTGCAATTAATTATTCTCTCAGAAGTAAAGATGGACCGGAATAGATGTAATCTAGATAGTGTATGAATGGGTGTGTGTGAGAGTGTGTTTGTGTGTGTGTGTGTGTGTGTGTGTGATTGTGCCCTGTGATGGACTGGTTACAAGGGTGTAACCCGCCTTGTGCCCCATGCTCCTGGGATAGACTCCAGGTTCCCTGTGTCCCTGTGGGGCGGCTGTGTCTCAGTCGGTAGAGCGGGTTGTCCACTAATCCACTAATCGTAGGGTTGGTGGTTGGAATCCCGGCCCGGGTGATCCCATGCCGAAGTGTCCTTGGGCAAGACACTGAACCCTAAGTTGCCCCCAATGGCAAGCTGGCAGCTCTGCTACCATTGGTGTGTGAATGTGCTCTCATTAGTAAGTCGCTTGTAAATGTAAAAATGATATTTCTGTAAAAGCTGCTTTGAGACAATGTCCCATTGTAAAAAGCGCTATACAAATTGATAATTATTATTATTATAAAGGTGTAAGCGGTAGAGGATGGATGGAATCTGGATAGAAGTGTATATTGCTCTAAAACCTATATATACAGTATATATGTACACCTTTCAGCATTGATGGTTGCAATTAAAACCATGATCTGTAATTTGTTTACAATTGTTGGTGTGAGCTGTATATCCTCCTAGTTTAAAGATATATAAACGTGCCCTCGCACCCGGGTGCACGCTTGGGTCTGCACTGCCAGGGGAATGCCATTCCATTGTTTAAGCACTTTTTAGCACTTATATGTTGTTATGAGAGCATCACAATCTAAACCATGTCATTTCCTGTTAGCAGCAGGTGGCGCTATGACTATAACTGAATATTGCCATGTGGATGTCTTCAGGCCAGAATTAGTATAAAACATATGAAGTTTGGTAATATTGTATGTCTGAGTTATAACAACTTCCTGTTTAACAATAGCATAATAATAGCATTAGCTAAGTGTTGCTAGCATGTTTAGAGTTTGCTGGCACATTGTTAGGCTGCTAGTTTAGATTAGTGTAAAACATGTCTTCTTGTTGCCAGCAGGTGGCGGTATAATAATGAATGAATATTGGCATGTAAGTATCCTCAGGACAGGATTTGTACAAAACGTGACGTTTGGAGCAGATTGGACATTGTATGATTTGAAAAGACTGTCCAAATATGATGTTGATAATATGATGGAATCCCCAGGAGGAGTTCGTCACAGTACGAGGCAAATAATTGAAGAGAAAAATCAAAATGGCTGACTTCCGGTTGAGTTTAGGGCACGGGTTCAAAAGCAGCTTTTATACATATTGACATCTTACACGTGTTTACCGAATTGGACGCCTCTGCAAAGTGAGTTCCGGCTAAGTTTAGGCCCTCTAAAATGCGATTAATTTCGGATAATAATAATAATAATAATAATAAACAGAGCAGATCCAATAGGGCTTCGCACCAGTGGTGCTCGAACCCTAATAATAACCACAACAACAATAATAATGTGAATAATAACGTATATCACAATTTCATATGATATATACATTAAACATAAACTAATAATAAATAAGGTTTAATAGCGCTGAGATGAGGGTCGGAACTAAAACGCGGGCGCTTGTTTCAGCGCCCGGACACATTTGAGTGTAACACCGCTCCCCTATCACGTTTATGTGGGTGAGTTTGCAGGCAACTGTGTGTCGCTGTAATGATATAATAATAATAATAATAATAATAATAATAATAATAATAATAATAATAATAATAATAAGTGCATGTATATGCTAGGATTTTAAATTGTGGAATACAACAGCAGCTAAGTTTATTAATGGAGCTTTTATAAAACGATGTGTTTATTGGCCAGGTCATACAGCTTATATATATATATGTATGTGTATATATATGTATGTGTATATATATGTATGTATGTGTATATATATGTATGTGTATATATATGTATGTATGTGTATATATATGTATGTGTATATATATGTATGTGTATATATATGTATGTGTATATATATGTATGTGTATATATATGTATGTATGTATATATATATGTATGTATATATATGTATGTATGTATGTTAAAGTATAAGTAGCTGTGAGTTTATCACCCAGATTATTGAATGATCTTGTTAAATTACATTGCTCAGACTCTTTACTCTGCTGCTGATGAAGATGATGATGATGGTGGTGGTGGTGGTGTAGTTATAGATGGAGGGTGGTGATGTGAACAGTGCAGAGGGCAGCACAAAGCAGACCACCGACAGAGGAGAAGCAGCTCTGAAGACACAGTAAGTTCATCACATTCTGGATTGTGATTGGTCAGAAGGTGTTGATTTAGTTTTCTATAACAGCAGCTCTGACAACAGTGCAGCTGCACATCACTGCTTTATATTAACGCTCTCGTTTCTATAGTAACAGACAGAGGTATAGCTGTCACGTGAGATTTTCTGACCTCTTCAGGACAGAGGAGTTTCTCATTTTCTGCATTTTAAATTTTGTCGTAGTAACTTAAATATAAATAGAGAGAGGGCTGGTGAGGGAATGAGTGTTTATAGCTGCTATAACGTAAGTCAGAACAGGAACTAACTTCTTTTGCAGACATTTTGCAATACTATAACTGTTTATAAACTGTATAATGTGCTATTTTTTTAAATAAGTAAAACATTGTAATGGTTTGCCAGTTCCTGTGCTGTAAGAGGAATGAAACACTTGGGGATGTGATGTTATTGGAAAATAATCAACTCTAGGGAGATAACAGTGCTCATGTGTGCGGCCCACGTTACACAAGCCTGGTGGTGATTATTTTCCTATAATGGCACCTCCCAAATGTTTTATTCCTTACTTGGCATTAGAGTTGGACGGATAGTAGATTTTACCGATAATTAAAACGAAAACCAATTAATGTACCGTTACTTATTAAAATTGATATTGGATGAAAACGTAATACTCAGAGTAAAATATTGCTGAACTTTATTACAGAAATAAGCAACACTGACTGTATGATGATAAATGTCCTGTACTTTTTCAATGAAATAAATAGTAATATATATTAACTATTAATAAATATTAAAGTAAATAAAAGATACGGCCAAACTGAAGCAAAACGTAATGCTCCAAATACCCAATAAAAGTAGAGAAGTCCAAAATTTCTCAAAAACACTTCAAATAGCACAACAGAATTAGCCTGTGATAGTTTTTATTTCGCCTCTAGAGGCCGCTTTCGTACCGTATAATGATTTTCGCTGATATCCCATAGTTGCAGCGATCAGTTATCGGTGCTGATTAATCGACAAAACCCATCAATTGGTCAACGTGAACTTGGCATAATACAATGTTTTCAATTAATGATCAGTTCTACTCGGACATTCTACACATGCAGGTACATCACAAACAAAGAGAAGTTTTACGAGTTCCTGGCCACTGGATTCAAGAGTGAGAAAGCTGAAGATGAAAAAGCATCAGCTGAAGTTGCCATAGATGGAGCGGAGGAACTGAGCAGAGAACCGGAGACGAAGAGGCAGAAAGTGGACGATGATGAACAGACGAAGGACAAGAAGAAACGGAGAGGCCAGAACAAGTCGAGACCTCACCTGAAACCTCAGAGCTACGAGGAACGCAGACTCTGCCCCTCACTCAGTCAGGTGTTTATACACACACACACACACACACACACACACACTTGGTGGCAGAGTCACTTTATTATGTATATTTTTATTCATGTTTATTTAGGTTTAAATAGTAAATAAATGCAACCAAATATTAAATACTTTTATTATTATTATTATTATTATTATTATTAATAAAAAATACACAATAATAAGAACTATTACTATTCTTAAGATTTGCTGTATTTTAAATAAGCTCCTAATAAAATCAGAGCTGGATTGTAATCAGAATAATCAATAAAAACATGAAATATTAGCCTCGAGGATCAGTGTATTGTAAAATATCCTGAAGTTGGAGGAAAATAAATGTTTGTTGAATTGAGTTTGACACAATTGTGTTGTTTTTTTCCCCCTCGATCACACAGGAGTCTGAGAGGAAGTGTTTCTATGGTGAGAAGTGCAAGTTCATCCATGACGTGGCTGATTACATGTCCACCAAGCCGGCGGATCTGGGAGACACCTGTAACCTTTACGACACCTTCGGCAGGTGTGACATTAACACATCACTGACATTACATCAACAACCGGAACCGTGTCCATGATAACAGTATATACATAAATACTATAGAAATATAACTAATTACTGTGTGTGTGTGTGTGTGTGTGTGTAGATGTCCGTATGGAGTCACCTGCAGGTTTGCTAAAGCTCACACAGGCCCAGATTACAAAAACCTGGTGAACGAGGAGCTCCGTAAAAGCCTCGATAGAACAGAAACCGTGCGGAACAGTCTGGATAAAGAGCTCCAGAGACGTCTCAGAAAGAAACAAGTGTTATTCAAAAGCTCAGAGAACTTCCTCAAGAGCATCAGTGCAGGGAAAAAACAAGACAGGAAGTCGTCCGAGTCTGAAAACATGCCAAATGAGTCGAGACAGGAAGAGGAAGTGAGCCAGAGTCAGACCAGACAGGAAGGTCCTGCTGCTGAGCTCAAAACTGAGGTATAAAAATCAGGGGCCACGCCTCCTTTGTGACTGACACATGAAGGTCACGCCTCCTTTATTGTGATTGACTGGCAGAGGCCACTCCTCCCTTAACTTGACTGTCACCCGGAGGCCATGCCTCCTTTATTGTGATTGGACTGGCAGAGGCCACGCCTCCCTTAAAGTGACTGACACACGGAGGCCATGCCTCCTTCACTTATTTTTCTGGTCTGATTTATAGGAGAGTCAGACGAAGCCACCTCCTGTGAGGACTATTGGGCCATTAACAGATGATGACCTCATCAAACTGCGCCCATGTGAGAAGAAGCAGGTAGGGCAGTGAGCACTGTTTCGTCATCTTAAAAGAGTCCAGGGGAAGTGAGCGACCCTGATTCAGACTCCGTCCCAAAATAATATACTTTCATTTCCTTTTCACACAGGTAGATTTCAGAGACAAGCTCTACCTGGCTCCATTAACAACGGTGAGTTGTGTGTGCTTGTGTGTGTGTGCGCGTGCTCACATGCTCCATTATATAGACAAATGCAAGAAGTTTGTGTTTATTATGGACAGAGTGTCCCTGCCCTATATCTGATAATGGTATGTGTGTGTGTGTGTGTGTGTGTACAGTGTGGGAACCTCCCATTCCGGCGTGTCTGTAAGCGTTTTGGAGCTGATATCACGTGTGGAGAGATGGCCATGTGCACCAACTTGCTGCAGGGTCAGACGTCTGAGTGGGCTCTGCTCAAGAGACACTATACTGAGGATGTGTTTGGAGTGCAGGTATACACACACACACACACTCTCTCTCTCTCTCTCTCTCTATAAAGCCAGAGAATTTCAGTGTAAAGTTCAGTCATGTGACCTGACCCTAACCCTATATTAGTATTCACATATACAAATACAAAACATCCATAGCGATGATAGCGGTTGCCATGTTGATTTTGTGTGGTTCAGCTGGAAGGATGTTTCCCCGACTCCATGACCCGCTGTGCTGAACTCCTCAACCACAACATCGACGTTGACTTTGTGGACATCAACTCTGGCTGTCCTATAGACCTTGTGTACAAGAAGGTACACACACACACACACAATAACACCACCATGACTGTTTATTACAGCTGTTAGAAGGTACACATGCTCACCACAGGGGATTTTTGTTTGGTGACGCCCACAAGACTCCATAAAACTCCCAGGTAACAGAGCAGAAAGCACAAAATGGTGATAAACCAGCTTTCATCCCCAGGGCTGGGTCGAGTATTTCAGACACCGAAACTGATCTCCTGGAGTTCTCAAACACACCAGTCTCTAGAGTTTACTCAGAACGGTGCAAGAATCTGAAATCATCTGTGTGTGGGGGTCTACAGGCTGAAACACTGTGAATAAGAGATCAGAGCAGAATGATCAGACTGGTCTGATTGGAGAGGAAAGACATGTATATTAACTCCTATAATCACTCTTTATAACCGCGGTGAGCAGAAAAACACCAACAGAGCGGCCTTGAGGAGGATGAGTTACTACAGCAGCAGACCACATCAGGTTCCACTCCTGTCAGGAAGCTGAGGCTATCATGGTCACAGATGCACCCAAAAACAATCACCTGGACATTCTCTTCTGATCTCTCATCCACGAGGCGTTTTCACCCACAGACCTGTCGCTCACCCAATGTTTTCTGTCTTCACACCATTCTGTGTAAACTCTAGAGACTGCTGTGTGGGGATCCCAGGAGTTTCTGAAATACTGTGTGTGTGTATGTGCGCGGGTGTGTGTTTGTTTTCAGGGAGGTGGATGTGGCCTGATGACCAGAACCAACAAATTTGAGCAGATTGTGAGAGGAATGAACTCTGTAAGTTCTGTTTATTTGTCTGCCTCTCGTTCCGGACATGGAGAACGGTTCCATATTTGTCCCTGAATTTGTTCTGTAGGTTCTGGACGTGCCTTTAACGGTGAAGATCCGTACAGGAGTGCAGCAGAACTGCAACATCGCACACAAGCTCATCCCTGAGCTGAAGAAGTGGGGCGTGTCTATGATCACGGTGCGTACACACACAACTCAAACGCACAGATGAGGCGATGTGGTAGTTTTTTACACGAGGACAGACACTTGCCTAGAGACGGTCCATATACAGACAGATGCTTCGGTAGTCGATTATCTCGATGGAAGGGTGCCTAACCCTGACCCCACACAGCGCTGGTGTACCTGACCCCGCACAGCGCTGGTGCACCTGACCCCAACCCCACACTGCGCTGGTGCACCTGACCCCAACCCCACACTGCGCTGGTGCACCTGACCCCAACCCCACACAGTGCTGGTGCACCTGACCCCGCACAGCGCTGGTGCCCCCGACCCCACACAGCGCTGGTGCACCTGACCCAAACCCCACACAGCGCTGGTGCACCTGACCCAAACCCCACACAGTGCTGGTGCACCTGACCCCGCACAGCGCTGGTGCCCCCGACCCCACACAGCGCTGGTGTACAGCCAGTGTGCGTGTTGGGTAGGCAGGGAATAAACCGTGTGTGTGTGTAATAGAGAAGTGTTCTTGTTTATTTTTATTATTTTTAACTTTACTGTTTATTGTTTCAGTTACATGGTCGATCACGAGAACAGCGTTACACCAAAATGGCCGACTGGAGTTACATTGATACCTGCTCAAAACTCGCCACTCCTGTCCCCTTGTTCGGTAACACACACACACACACACACATACACACACACACAAATGATCATTACTTTCTCTTCATGTGTCACTTACTTTTTTACTTTTGCTGTCCATCTGTTCATCTCTCTCTCTGTCGCTCTGTCTCTCTCGCACGCTGTGTCTCTCTCTCTCTCTCTGTAGGTAATGGTGATATTCTGTCATATGAAGATGCTATGAGGGCCAGAGAGACAGGAGTGTCTGGAATCATGGTAGCGAGGTGTGTATCTGCAGTACACAGCCTTGATATCATATTTTAAAAGCATGTCTCACTGGTGTGTGTGTGTGTGTGTATCAGAGGTGCCCTCATTAAGCCATGGCTCTTCACTGAGATTAAGGAGCAGAGACAGTGGGACATCTCATCCTCAGAGCGTCTCCAGATCCTTCAAGATTTCACCCACTTTGGGTTGGAGCACTGGGGCTCGGACACACAGGGGGTGGAGAAGACGCGCAACTTCCTGCTCGAGTGGCTCTCCTTCGCCTGCAGGTGATTCGGGCTCAGGGATGAAGGACAGGGGCTTTGAGATTAGAGTTTAGTGGTAAAAAACCTGGAAAAAATATCTCGTATTATATTCATCACTACAAAGAGAGTTTCAATCATTCAATGAAACTAGACTTGTAGTTATTGCTATTTATGGTGTGTGTGTGTGTGTGTGTGTGTGTGTGTGTGTGTGCAGGTACATCCCAGTGGGACTGCTGGAGCGTGTACAGAAGATTAATGAACGTCCTCCATATTATTTGGGTCGTGATTATCTGGAGACTCTGATGGCGAGTCAGCATGTGGATGACTGGATCAGGATCAGGTGAGACACACACACACACACAGACACACACCACATTGGGCCGACAGTTTTGTGGCTTTATAAACAAACTTGTTTATCTGATTGATTTTGTTCTGTATTTATTTGTTTCTTTACCATCAGTGAGATGTTGCTGGGTCCGGTGCCGAGGAACTTTAGCTTCCTGCCCAAACACAAAGCTAACGCCTATAAATAAGTGAAGTGGAAATATAAAGCGGCCTAAAGCTTAAACTGAATCTTAAACACACAACTATTTTATTTTATTTTTTAATGATAATGAGTTTCAGTGATGAATATCTGACTGAAATAAAGCCTCTGTTAAAATATCCTCTTGTGAGTTTCTCTATTTGCTTATGTTCTAAATACAAAGTGTGTGTGTGTGTGTGTGTGTGTTTCATGTTTTTTCTCACACTCATAAGTTGAATAATTAAATGGTTAAATAATTAAATAAAGGCGTTAGATTACTAAATTGCTTTGTGTAAAAGTTATTATTAATTGTAAAAAATTGAGTATATTAATTACCATTAAGTGTAAATTATTAAAGTAAAAGTAAGTAATAAATAAACATAACATGTACAGTCCCCTCTAAAAGTATCGGAACAACAAGGGCAATTATTTTGTTTTTGCTTTTATTTTGGTTTGATATCACATGATGGAGCAGAATTTCAGCTTTAAATACTTTATATTTACATCTCGACGTGTTCAACAACGTGGACTGTGGCACCTTTAGTTTGAACACACCCATTTTATCAAGTGATGATAAATATTGGAACGTGACTGACAGGTGTTTCTTGTGTCCAGGTGTGTCCTGTGAGATTGATTATTTCAATAATGAATAGCTCTGAGTGTCTACTCTTGGTTTTAGCTCAGTTTCACACTGCGTTT
>JAFFST010047097.1:51163-67662 GCA_022414735.1 Noturus placidus | reverse complement strand
GTAAAGCTGCTTTGAGACAATGTACCATTGTAAAAAGCGCTATACAAATTGATAAATTAAATTAAATTAAAGACAACTCTACACATCTAAAGACATCTCTACACAATATCGTCACATCTCTACATATCTAAAGACATATCTACGCATCTCTACACATCTGAAGACATCTCTACACATCTAAAGGCATATGTACACAACTCTACATATTTAAAGACATATGTACACATCTCTATACATCTAAATACATCTCTACACAACTCTACACATCTAAAGACATATCTACACATCTCTACACATCTAAAGACATCTATACACAATATCGTCACATCTCTACACATCTAAAGACATCTCTACACATCTCTACACATCTCTACACATCTCTACACATCTAAAGACATTTTTACACAACTCAACACATCTAAAGACATCTCTACACAATATCTTCCCATCTCTACACATCTAAAGGCATATCTACACATCTCTACACATCTGGAAGATATATCTACACAACTACACACATCTGAAGACATCTCTACACAACTCTACACATCTAAAGACACCTCTACACAACTCTACACATTTACAACATCTAAAGACATCTCTACACATCTACAGACATCTCTACACAACTCTACACATCTAAAGGCATCTCTACACATCTAAAGACATATCTACACATCTCTACAAATCTAAAGACATCTCTACACAACTCTACACATCTAAAGACATCTCTACACAACTCTACACATCTAAAGACATCTCTACACAATATCTTCACATCTCTACACATCAAAAGACATATGTACACAACTCTACATATTTAACGACATATGTACACATCTCTATACAGCTAAAGACATCTCTACACATCTCTACACATCTAAAGACATCTCTACACAATATCTTCACATCTCTACACATCTAAAGACATCTCTAAACATCTAAAGACATCACTACACAACTATACACATCTAAAGACACCTCTACACAACTCTACACATCTAAAGACATCTCTACCCCATATCTTCACATCTCTACACATCTAAAGACATATCTACACATTTCTACACATCTAAAGGCATATCTACACATCTAGAAAATATATCTACACAACTCTACACATGTAAAGACATATGTACACAACTCTGAACATCTAAATACATCTCTACAGAGCTATACACATCTATACACATCTAAAGACATCTAAAGACATCTCTACACATCTCTACACATTTAAAGACATCTCTACACAACTCTACTAATCTAAAGACATCTCTACAGATCTCTACACATCTGTACACATCTAAAGACATCTCTACACAACTCTACACATCTAAAGACATATCTTCACATCTAAAAACATCTCTACCCATCTGAAGACGTATCTACACAACACTACACATCTAAAGACATCTGTACACATCTCTACACATCTAACGACATATCTACGCAACTCTACTCATCTAAAGACATCTCTGTACAACTCTAAACATCTAAATACATCTGTACACATCTAAGGACATCTAAAGACATATCTACACATCTCTACCCATCTAAAGACACCTGTACACAACTCTACACATCTAAAGACATCTCTACAGATCTCTACACAGCTATACACATCTAAAGACATCTAAAGACATCTCTACACATCTCTACACATCTAAAGACATCTCTACACAACTCTACTCATCTAAAGACATCTCTACAGATCTCTACACATCTATACACATCTAAAGGGCGGCTGTGGCTCAGTCGGTAGAGTGGGTTGTCCACTAATCCACTAACCGTGGGGTTGGCGGTTCGAATCCCGGCCCGGGTGATCCCATGCCGAAGTGTCCTTGGGCAAGACACTGAACCCTAAGTTGCCCCCAATGGCAAGCTAGCACCTTGCATGGCAGCTCTGCGACCATTGGTGTGTGAGTGTGTCTCATTTGTAAGTCGCTTGTAAATGTAAAAATGATATTTCTGTAAAGCTGCTTTGAGACAATGTACCATTGTAAAAAGCGCTATACAAATTGATAAATTAAATTAAATTAAAGACATCTCTACACATCTAAAGACATCTCTACGCAACTCTACTCATCTAAATTCATTTGTACACATCTAAAGACATCTCTACACAATATCTTCACATCTCTACACATCTAAAGACATATCTACACATCTCTACACATCTAAAGACATCTCTACACAACTCTACACATCTAAAGACATCTCTACAGATCTCTACACATCTAAAGACATCAAAGGACATCTCTACACATCTCTACACATCTAAAGACATCTCTACACAACTCTAAACATCTAAAGACATCTCTACACAATATCTTCCCATCTCTACACATCTAAAGGCATATCTACACATCTCTACACATCTGGAAGATATATCTACACAACTATACACATCTGAAGACATCTCTACACATCTCTACACATCTAAAGACATCTCTACACAACTCTACTCATTTAAAGACATCTCTACACATCTCTACACATCTAAAGACATATCTTCACATCTAAAAACATCTCTACCCATCTGAAGACATATACGCAACTCTACTCATCTAAATTCATTTGTACACATCTAAAGACATCTCTACACAATATCTTCACATCTCTACACATCTAAAGACATATCTACACATCTCTACACATCTAAAGACATCTATACACAACTCTACACATCTAAAGGCACCTCTACACAACTCTACACATCTAAAGACATCTCTACACAATATCGTCACATCTCTACACATCTAAAGACATATCTACACATCTCTACACATCTGAAGACATCTCTACACATCTAAAGGCATATGTACACAACTCTACATATTTAAAGACATATGTACACATCTCTATACATCTAAATACATCTCTACACATCTCTACACATCTCTACACATCTCTACACATCTGAAGACATTTCTACACAACTCAACACATCTAAAGACATCTCTACACAATATCTTCCCATCTCTACACATCTAAAGGCATATCTACACATCTCTACACATCTGGAAGATATATCTACACAACTATACACATCTGAAGACATCTCTACACAACTCTACACATCTAAAGACACCTCTACACAACTCTACACATTTACAACATCTAAATACATCTCTACACATCTACAGACATCTCTACACAACTCTACACATCTAAAGACATATCTACACATCTCTACAAATCTAAAGACACCTCTACACAACTCTACACATCTAAAGACATCTCTACACATCTAAAGACATATGTACACAACTCTACATATTTAAAGACATATGTACACATCTCTATACAGCTAAAGACATCTCTACACATCTCTACACATCTAAAGACATCACTACACAACTATACACATCTAAAGACACCTCTACACAACTCTACACATCTAAAGACATCTCTACCCCATATCTTCACATCTCTACACATCTAAAGACATATCTACACATTTCTACACATCTAAAGGCATATCTACACATCTAGAAAATATATCTACACAACTCTACACATGTAAAGACATATGTACACATCTCTACACACCTAAAGACATCTCTATGCAACTCTACTCATCAAAAGACATCTCTACACAACTCTAAACATCTAAATACAACTGTACACATCTAAAGACATCTCTAAACATCTAAAGACATCACTACACAACTATACACATCTAAAGACACCTCTACACAACTCTACACATCTAAAGACACCTCTACACATCTCTACACATCTAAAGACATCTCTACACAATATCTTCACATCTCTACACATCTAAAGACATCTCTAAACATCTAAAGACATCACTACACAACTATACACATCTAAAGACACCTCTACACAACTCTACACATCTAAAGACACCTCTACACATCTCTACACATCTAAAGACATCTCTACACAATATCTTCACATCTCTACACATCTAAAGACATCTCTACACAACTCTACACATCTAGACTTCTCTACACATTTATACATATCTACAGACATCTATACACTTTTATACACATCTATACACCTCTATACACGTCTATACGTGTCTATGCACATCCATACAAACCTAAACACAACTCTACACATCTAAAGACATCTGTACACATTTATACATATCTAAGGACATTTATACACATCTATACATACCTAAACACATCTTTACACATCCGAAAAGTTCTATACACATATATGCACATTTAAAGAAATCTAAACATATCTATACACATCTTTATACATCTATACAAACTTAAACACAGCTGGTGCACATACATAAAGCTGCAATTTGTGGGAATTAACGAGACATCTAAACATAACGTTACACATCTAAAGGCATCTCTACACAATTCTGCACAACTCTACACATCTAAAGATGTGGCACATCTATAGGGCGGCTGTGGCTCAGTGGGTAGAGCGGGTTGTCCACTAATCCACCAACCGTGGGGTTGGCGGTTCGAATCCCGGCCCGGGTGATCCCATGCCGAAGTGTCCTTGGGCAAGACACTGAACCCTAAGTTGCCCCCAATGGCAAGCTAGCACCTTGCATGGCAGCTCTGCTACCATTGGTGTGTGAATGTGGTCTCATTAGTAAGTCGCTTGTAAATGTAAAAATGATATTTCTGTAAAGCTGCTTTGAGACAATGTACCATTGTAAAAAAGCGCTATACAAATTGATAAATTATTATTATTATTATTATTAAAGACATCTATACTCATTTGTACATATCTAAGGACATCTATACGAACCTAAACACATCTCTGCACATCTATACACATTTAAAGACATCTGAACACATCTATACACATACACATCTACAATTACAATCAAAATTATTCAACCCCATTACAAATCAGGTTTATTGTCAAAATTGATAGACTTTCAGCTGTTTGCAATGAACAAATCAAAGAAAAGCTATTGAAATAGTTCAAAACAATGAATGCTTCCCCAAAAGTTTCCCCAAATTCAACTGAAAATGTAACTTATAATGATTTCAACATGATTCAACCCCTTCATGGCAAGCAGCTTCAGTACTTAGTAAAGCACCCTTTTGCTGTTATGACGTGCTGCAAATGATATGCATAGCTTCTGGCAGTGTTCCTGAGGAATCTTTGCCCATTCATCATGACCAATGGCCTCCAGTTCAGTAATATTCTTGGCAGCAACCGCCTTCTTCAAATCCCACCAGAGATTTTCTGTGGGGTTAAAGTCAGGTGACTGTGATGGCTTGTAGAATCTTCCAGGACTTCTTCTGCAACCAAGCCTTGGTGGAATTTGAGGTATGCTTGGTATTATTGTCCTGTTGGAAGGTCCAATGATGCCTAAGCTTCAGCTTCCTCACAGACGACATGATGTTTTCTCCTAGGATTTCCTGATACTTCAATGAATCATCTTGCCTTACACACGCTGCAGGTTTCCAGTGCCAGAAGAGGCAAAGAAGCCCCAGAGCATCACTAAGTTACCACCATGCTTGACTGTAGACAGAGTGTTCTTTCTCCAGACATACCATTGATCAAGCGTGCCGAAAAGTTACAGTTTTGTTTCATCAATCAACAGAACAGAATCCCCAAACTTCTACATCTATACACATATCAACAAATCTATTAACATCTATAGACATCTGTACACTTCTATATCCCTCTCTTATTCCATGGTTTGTTCTCCGTCACTGTCCCTCTTCCACTATATGATTTTTATAAATAGTAAACCTACAAAGTTGCTGAAAATACAGTAAAGAGTCTGATAAATAAATCAATAAAGAAGCCTCATTTCAATTCCATCTACAAACTCAAGAACACATTCTGTAACCATTCACCAATAAGTAAGGAATAAAATTTTTATGATATTTATTTAATATGAAGATAACAATCTTCAGGAGAAGTTTGCACATTGTGGGTTCTCAGTAACATGACGGACAAGCTGCATTATTTACTTCAAAAGGGAGAAAAGTGATAACAGGAACTGATTGTGTTCATGGATGTCCCACAACATTACATGGAACTATAAATGGATAAAAAGTGTCATATGGTTCTAATTCCCCTGCATTTTCTCTTCAATTTTGAATACCCACTAACACGCTGGATTTTCCCTATCATGCAACGGTGAACAATTGGGAAGGGTGAAGACTTGCTTAATCTGTGACAGGTCATGTCAGCCAACCAATTGGCTAGTGTTGCTGTGTTTTACAGGAGAGAAAGAAGTTGCCCCTCACTCCTAGAGATGATGACCAATGTTGCTCTCTAGGACTCTTGATTATGGAATGCTGTGGAATCATCGGGAATTAAACTTGCAATGTCCAAACAACTGGGCAATTGGATTTAATAAATACTTGGATTTAAATATTAAGAAGAGACTAGTTAATCCAAAAGCAATGCGATGGAAAAGAAGGATGGGAATTTAAAGGAGGTACCACCTCTAACCCACCACTCCCAAAAATATATCAAAGCCCGAGGTAAAATCTATGATGTCATCAACATGTATTCCTAAGAAGGGCACATTAGTTTTCATCACATCACACTCTGCAGCTTCACCTCTCTCTGAACCATATGATCTGCGGTGATCTCTTTATCTCCCTGATCTGTGGTGATCTCTTTACCTCCCTTACACATGTAGGCCATGTCGGATGTTCAGGAGGTTTGGTTCCCTCAGTACTCTTGTGGTGTGATGATGTCAGCACTCTGCTCTTCTGCTCTGCTTGCTTCTCAGCCTCAGTGTCAGACAGCATCTTCATCTCTCGCTCATCGTCAGCTCCTCATTCGCCTGCTTTCCAAAACGAGACTCTCTGAACAAAGAAATGCTTCACAGCTTATTTGTTTCCTGCGTCATGTTTTTACACAGTGTCTTGTGTTCATTGTGTTCAATGTGCTAACATAAGCTTGTGGATACAGTGTATAATGATACTGCATTAGGGGGGCTAGGTGGCTTAGTGGATAGCTTGTTTGCCTCACACTTTCAGGGATGGCAATTTAAATCCCACCTTCTCCTTTCCTCCGAGTATTTAGGTTTTCTCCCCTAGTCCAAAGACATGCCTTCTAGGCTGATCGGCATTTCCAAATTGCCTGTAGTGGGTTGGCACCCCGTCCAGGGTGTCCCCCGCCTCGTGAGCATGTTCTTGCTTAATCTGAGAGAAAAATCGGATGGTAAACATTTTTCAGCTTGACACTTGAGGGGAACTCAAAGGTTCTATGCAGAACTGTACAAAACCAGTGTTTCTCTTTGAGAGAGGGTTCAAAGCAGTCCTCTATGCATAACCTTAGTAAGCGCATTAACCATTCTGTAAAGAATGTGTTGATAATGAATTAATCCACATTTATAAGTCACATTAATTATCTAATCTGAACATGCACTTGTTGAAGGAGCTGACATTCCAGCCAAGCAGGTTCTTCAAGAGTTCTTAAAGGGTACTTTGGATCTTTAAAGGTTCTTAGCTTTAGGTCTATATAGAACCTTTAAAGTTTTTAACTTCATGGTTCTTAATGTTTTTTGAAATTTTAGCAGGAGACAATCTCTTAATTATCCAATGGATGCCTAAAGAACCCTTGAAGAACACTTTTCTCTAAGAGTTTACCAAATACCAAAGCTAAGTGTTACACAACTTACAGGTTCTAGGTATTAGGAAGAAAATATTGAGCAATAATGTGAAGTAATCCAATATGCAGAACATAAAGGTTTTTCAAAGGTGGTTTAGAGGTTCTGGCTGGAACCTTTTCAAATATGGAAATACTTTATTCTAGGGTTCTGTATAGGATTTTTAAAGGTTCCCCGAGGGACAACCCGAAATCCTATCATGGGTTATAAATTATAAAGTATGTCGCTTGTCCTAATGGATAAAAGTACGATTTGTCAAGTCTTTAAAAATGTGTAATTGTTGGAAAATAATCAATGGCCCACATATTACCACTCCATCATTAATTTTCTATACCATAACAGGACACTGAGTGTTTTAATGCTGTAAATGTTCTCAAATCTTCACAGAACTGGTAAAGTGTGAAAATTGGAGATTTAGATCAGAACACTGCAGAACATTTCCATAGTTCTGTAGAAATGAAATGTTTATTTGCTAATTTTCATATTAGAATTCTGTAAATGTCAACGTTTTCCTTCTGTGCCAACAGGGAATAAAGTCGAGCACTATGGGGTTTTCCAGCTTGGCATTCCTGACGGTCCCGGCTCTCCTCACCCTGGTGGGCGTGGTGCACGCCGCCGAGAAGGTTCCCATTCTGAACATTGCCGTGATCCTGGGCCAAACGCGTTACATCTCGGACCGGGACATCCGAGCCCTGTGGAGCAAGGACGACCCGATCGACGTCAACGTGGTCACACTGCTGGTCAATGAAACGGATCCGAAGAGCATCATCACTCATGTCTGCGACCTCATGTCCGGGACTAAGATCCATGGCGTGGTGTTTGGTGACGGCACTGACCAGGAAGCCATCGCCCAGATTTTGGATTTTATTTCCTCACAGACGTTGATACCCATCCTGGGGATTCACGGTGGCTCGTCCATGATCATGGCGGATAAGGTAAGCATGCATTCAATATTGTGTGGCTTTATTGTTAAGAATTTCAGGAACATTTTCCAAAGATTTCTTTCTTCGACATATTTGACCTAAATCTTAGGTCTTGTTCACTGTCAACAATTCTCATTTTTGTTTTAACAGTATAGCTTGTCAGATTTGTTGATTAGCTACCTAGCTAGTCCATACTATAATGTGTGTGTCTATTAATAATGTCATCGTGTTTAAATAGTAGAATCAGGCTACCACTAATTTAATACCTGCCCTTCAATCATATTCATTTACACACAGAATCTCTGAAGTAACTTTCAGGCTGCTGTAAATCACACTGTAGGTGGTGAATTCATCGATTGGCACTGAATCTGCCCACTCTTTTTAGACTTTTAAGTAGGAACAAGTAAAATTCTATAATAAAATGAAGGGAAACGTAAAAAAAAATGTGTTCATTTGGTCAAGTAAAAAACCCAAATCCTCTGTAAAGTCTGTTAGAATTAACGAGCTTGACTGTTATTTTTGTAATAAGTTTACGCTTTAGTAAATCAGGGCTTAAAAGGAAGTAAATGTATGATTGTTTTTAATTGCGTGTGTATAAAATCAACCGTACTTGCAGTGTATCGATGTAGATATAAATCCTCTCAAATTTAAGTTGTGCACTTTAGCTTCATCATGGCTCAGATCCAGAGTGTGGCATTCTTTACTTAAGTTACACTTAATACATTATTAAATACCTTAAATGTTCTGCTAGTAAAAAATAGTCTTGTGTGAAACTTGAAGACTTTTCTCAGGTTTCAGATTTTCATCTCTGTTCCAAAACAAAGTCTAAAGTATGTTACGTGGCATTATACTCTATGTATACTGTATTTACAGATAGAAAGAACTTTAAGTAAACTTCATTACTATACTTAAGCATCATTTTAATAGAATTAAAACTTTTAGCTGATTATAATTAAAATGATTATTGTACTTTTACTGAATTACATTTCCAAAAACTAAAAACTAACATTTTCATGATTACATCATCAGTTAATGTGCTGTCACGTCACACATGTTTGTGCACATTTAAAAGTTTTTTCAGTTAGAATTTTTTTTCACTTGTCATTTAACTGTGCTTCTTTATCCATTATACACTTTCTTCCTTTCTGTCTTTCTTTCCTTGCTTCCTTACTTAGGTATTTCCTTCCTTTCTCCTGCATCGTTCTTTCCTTCCTTTGTCTTCCTTCCTTTCTGTATTTCTCCCACTCTTCCTGCCTTCTTTTCTTCCTCAAAATTAATTTCTCCTTCACTCTCTCCCTTCCTTCCTTCCTTTCTCTCTCTCCTTTCATCTCACTCTTCTTTCTTCCCTTCCTATCTCTTAATTTTTCTCTTCTTTAATTCTTATCTTCCTTCCTTTCTCTTTCCTTTCCTTCCTCTCCCTTAATTCCTTTCTTCTTTTCTTCCTCTCTCTTCATTCCTTCCTCTCTCTTTTCTGTCCTCTCCCATAATTCCTTTCTTCCTTCATTCCTTCCTCTCCCTTAATTCCTTTCTTCTTTCTTTCCTCTCCCTTAATTCCTCTCTTCCTCCTTTCCTTCCTTCCTTCCTTCATTCCTTTTCTCTCCCTTCATCTCACTCTTCCACACTCCCTTCCTATCTCTTAATTTCTCTTCACGCAACTGTCTTTCCTTCCTTCCTTGTTTCCTTCCTCTCCCTTAATTCCTCTCTTCCTTGCTTCCTTCCTTCATTTCTAGTGTATCCTGAATTTCTGCCCACATTTTTCATTCCATTGAATCTCTTTTGTGTTGCAGTGATAAACAGTGCATGTTATTGACTTTAACACCAGTTTATTAGTTTCCTCTCACAAATCGACTCCAGAGCATTGGTACTTTAACAGCACTTTTATTTCTGAGTGTATTGTCTTGCTGCGGGTTTCTGTGTTTGTGTGTGTGTGTGTGTGTGTGTGTGTGTGTGTGTCTCCACCTGGGTGAGAACAACATGTTAGTGCTAATTAACACGCTGATTAACACACAGGTTACATGTCAGTGCTCAGAAACACGTGTGTCATTATGTCATTGTGTCATACGCTTTATAGCCTGGTACATAAAAAAGGCCAGTGTAGAGGCAGGTTTTCTTCCCTGAGTTACTGACATAAATCTCACGTGTTAAGGTGATAAATTTAGAAGATATTGCACTCAGGTGATGTCAGTGTGCTAATATAATGGCTACTGGAGTCATTTTTCCTTGCACGAAAAAGCAGAGAAGTGAAAATGCAGAGTGCTGAATGTAAAACGATTTCCGAGTTCGGGTTTATTGAAAATTTCATTTTTGTCTATGCTCTGATAAACCCAGCTCAGCGAATCCTTCATGAGCTGGATAACAGATTATCATCACACACTGCATTATCGATCTGTTCAATTTATTCATCTGGTTTCTATCAGAGAAAAGATGAATTTAGCTGAAGCTAAATTTTTCAGCTGTTTTATTTTTGGTGTGTTTTAATGCTTTTTCTTTAGGCTTTAGGCTTTTCTCTTTCTTTCTTTATTTTTTAACACTGCGGAATCACTGGATTGTGATTGGTCAGAAGGTGTTGATTAACTGACAGTAGTGCAGCTGCACATCACAGGTTCATATTCGTGCGCTAATTATAATGGAATTATAATGTTGTCATTGCTATAGTATCCACTAATAATAAACAGATTAAAAAATGTGTGTATGGAGATGTTTATGTAACATTTGTGGAAGGAGTCAGCACTTTGTAACAGTTAGATGCAATGCTGTAATTATTTCCTCCCTTCTCTCCTCTGTATCATTCTTTCTTTCTATCTCTGTCGTTCTTGCTTCTTTTCCTCTCTGTCGTTCTTGCTTCCTTTCTTTCTTGCATTTGATCCGGTTTCTGCCAAGAATCTTCTTTCTATCTTTCTTTCTTTCTTTCTTTCTTTCTTTCTTTCTTTCTTTCTTTCTTTCTTTCTTTCTTTCTTTCTACAATATGTGTAAAAGTACAAAAGTACAGTAATGATAATAAAAAGCACTACAGCAGTATGTGTAAAGTAAATAATAAAAGGTAGATAGTTACTTAAATGCTAAAGTAAAAAAAAAACATGTTTTATAGATGAAAATTGTTTAATTTCACTGTTTACATTTACAGTGGGGAAAATAAGTATTGAACCCATAGGCATTTTTTTTTCAGTAAATATATTTACAATGATTGGCACCCTGTCCAAGGTGTATTCCGCCTTGTGCCCCATGCTCCCTGGGATAGGCTCCAGGTTTCCCAGTGACCCTGAAGGAAGGATAAGCAGTATAGAAGATGGATGGATGGAAGGATGGATATTTCCAATGAGATTATTCACATTAAATTTTCACCAGACATCAGCATTAACTCAAGAAATCTGGAAATATGAAGAATTCACAACATTAAAGTCTATAAATAAAGTTATGTGTAATAAAGTGAAATGACACAGGAAAAAAGTATTGAATATGCTAAGAAAAAGCAGTTCTTCAAAGCAAAGTAAGGCAAGGAACCAGCTGAAATCTGTAAGTAATAATACTCCCTATCTGTGCAAATTAATATCAGCTGGGTTTGTAAATTGATGGTCTATAAAAAGGCTTTTCATTACCAAGGTGTCACACAAGAAACATCTCATGATGGGTAAAAGCAAAGAGCTCTCCCAAGACCTTCGCAACCTTATTGTTGCGAAACATATCGATGGAATCGGATATAGAAGTATTTCAAAACTTCTGAATCTTCCAGTAAGCACCACTGGGGTCATCATCCACAAGTGGAAGCAACATCGCGCTGTCATCAACCGGAAACGCATAGGAGCTCCTCACAAGATTTCTGACCAGAGAGTCAGAAGAGCCGAAAATAACTCAGAAAGATCTCCAGAAACACTTGGAGGCAGCAGGTGCCATCGTCACAGAGAAAACAATAGACAATGCACTCCACTGCTCACGCTCACCTCGCAAGACTCCATTACTAAAGAAAAGGCATGTCACAGCTCGTTTAAAATTTGCTACAACTCATTCAGACAAGCCTATGAAATATTGGGAGAGTGTAGTCTGGTCAGATGAGAGCAAAAAGTTTTACCTTTTGGCTGTCATACTATATACCATGTGTGGAGAAGAAATGACACTGTACACATCACCCTACAAACACTAAGCAGTGAAGTTTGGAGGTGGAAGCATCATGGTGTAGGGCTGTTTTTCATCGCATGGTACTGACAGACTTATATATATATAACTGATAATAATAATATATGATAATATATGATAACCCTAACCCTTTTACTGGGAGATTCTCGTGAAGAATCTGCTGCCATCCACCAGGATGATGAAGATGAGACGTGGGTGGACCATCCAGCAGGACAACGATCCAAAAGTCAATTGGTTTCAGAGAAAATAAATCAAGGTGTAACAATGGCCCTGTCAATCACCTGACTTGAATCCAGTTGAACAAGATTTAATGCCAATATGTTTAGAAGAATGGGCCAAAATCACACCTGAATACTGCGGTCTATTAATTTCTTTATACAGGAAGTGTCTTGAAGCTGTCATTAAAAACAAAGGCTTCTCCACTAAATATTATATATTATATATATTAATACCAAAGTCTGGTGAAATTGTCATGTGAATAACCTCATTGGAAATATATTTATTGAAAAAAATGTTGACACTTTTAATACTTATTCCCCCTACTGTTTGTCTGAAACACATTTCAGCTATAATCCTTTATCTCACTAAAATAAAACTAAAGTAAAACATCTAGCTGCTGCTGAACTGAGGAGACTGAAGCTGTGAGGCTCGGCACCACAAACCAGTCTCTGGGAATCGATTGTAATTTTGTAATGTTCGTTGTGGAGAGCACTGCATCAGGAGAAGGGCCGAATGAGACTGAATTAAACAGATTCATCAATATGTTCACTGACAGGTCGGTGACTTTCATACGAGTGTGTAATGACAACACGCTTATAATTACGACTGAGACAGTCTCAACACACCTGTGTGTGTGTGTGTGTGTGTGCAAGTGCGTGTGTGTATGTGTGTGTGTACGTGTGTGTATGTTTATTCATTTACACCGTCGCACTCCGGTTTACTCCGTTTCGTTAACTCCGGTTTATATTGTTCAGAGCAGTAATATAGTGTAAAATGTGGGATCTCGGAGGAGCTGTTATGCTCTGTCTCCTCTCTCTGTGTGTAGGAACGGTTTTATTTGCAAATAAGACACTCGTTTTATTGCGTGTCAGCGAAATAGTACAATTAAATGAATCTAAATCTTTTAAAAGACATCCTGAAAGCTAGATTCACTTAATGAGAATAAAGAGAAGTTCAGCACAGAGGCTGCTGTTATAAGCAAATGTTTCTAATAATATCTGTGTCTGGAGTTGTGCAGGATACAGTGTTAGAGCAACACTCCAACCTTTTACTGCCTCATCTCCATCTCCTTCACCTCCAACACAAACATCTGTGATAACACCAGGATCAGACTCTCAGCACTTTTCACTTCACTGAGGAAGAAAACACAAGAAACTAGTTCCCTTTGCAGGATAACATAGTTCCTGTTGCTGTATTAACTAGTTCCTATTGCAGTAAAAACATAGATCCAGTTGCAGTAAACAGTAGTTCCTGTTTCAGTAAAAAAAAGTAGTTCCAATTACAGTAAAAACCAGTTCCTGTTGCAGTAAAAATCAGTTCCTGTTGCAGTGAAAAGTATTTCCTTTTGTAGTATAAAGTATTTCCTGTTGCAGTATAACATAGTTCCTGTTGTAGTATAAACTAGTTCCTGTTGCACAAAAAATAGTTCATGTTGCAGTAAAAAATAGTTCCTGTTGCAGTAATAAAGTAGTTGCAGCTCATTTATTTTCAGCTGATGAGCTGCTTTCCATGATGAGATGTCTACCAGGAAAAGAGACGAGTCGTATGATTAGCCTAGCAGTGGTATTAAACCCCATATGAATCTAAACAAACTCACCAGTGGCTTAGCAAAGTGGCTAGAATTTATTTTGAATATATGTATATACCAGCATAACTGTGTCCATAGCACCAAGAGACTCATACGACGCATGATTTTTGCTTTCATGAGCAGTTTAAAGCAGCAAAACTTTAAAACGCTATGGTTGCTAATGATGAATGTGTGCTAATAGGGGCCAGTTAGCATCAAGCAGCTGCAAACGTGTGGAAATGATGTCCATCAGCTCTCGTTTGTTGTGGTGAAAAGCTCTTTTGTGGTGATAAATTCTGAAATGGGTATTATTTCGAACTGGATCAGCAGAAGAGCATATGTTTCCTCTTTACGCTGGTGGATTTAACAGATGGGGACTGAACCCTGGTTTCACACTGAGCCACTACATCAGCTCGCCTGCTGGAATACGCCATGTACGTTGCCTTTTAAAAAGTCACTATGTATAACAAGAAAGAAAGTAAAGACTTGTAAAGACTTGAATACATATGTTAGATCTAGTTTATATGTTAGATCTAGGCTTGTTATTATATGATTGTGTAAAAAGCAGTATCTCTTCATCAGAGTGAACAAAAGCCAAAGGTGGAACTGATCTGTGTGGTTCGTCATCCACTTCATAAAAATAATGCTGTCTCCTCCTGATCGTCTCTCTCTCTCTCTCTGCTGTAAAGTGAGCGCTTTTTAATCACCTCATTGCGAGTCTATTTCCCAGGTAATAACACTCTCCACCTCAGAAAGCAGAGATAAGAAAGTGCTGTCTCTGTCGTTACTCAGAGATCTGTGATATCACTTTTCCTCTTTAATTGCTCCTGGCAGAGTCATTTATAGACCCTGAGGCTAAAAATATTGATTCAAACAACAACAACAACAACAACAAAGCCTTCATGTTTGGTTGCAAGCTAATCTGTGTGATTGAGGAATGTTTTCTTACACACTGGGATGTTACTGAGAAGTGTGATGAGTGTAAGATACAATTCTGCTGAGCAAATTCTTCAATGACGTGGTTCAAGTAAACATAACTTCACTGGTAGTATTTAAGAACCAATCAGGACTGTTAGAGGTGTCAGGACTCAATACCTTATTATCTGTCTGAATGACTGACTGATGATCAGAATGACTTAATAAGTGAATGTATAACTAACTGATTGACTAAATAACTGACAAACTGAGTCATTGATTAATTCAGCAGTTCTCAACCTTTTGTAACTAAAGCTCCCCCAAGCCTCCCCTATCATGTGGCATGAGCTTCACAGGTTGCCACTGGAGTCCTCTTCCACTCCTTCATGATGACATCAGGGAGCTGGTGGATGTTAGAGACCTTGTGCTCCTCCACCTTCCGTTTGAAGATGCCCCACAGATGCTCAGTAGGGTTTAGGTCTGGAGACATGCCTGGCCAGTCAATCACCTTCACCCTCAGCTTCTTTAGCAAGACAGTGGTCATCTTGGAGGTGTGTTTGGGGTCGTTATCATGCTGGAATACTGCATACTGATCATGCTCTGCTTCAGTATGTCACAGTACATGTTGGCATTCATGGTTCCCTCAATGAACTGTAGCTCCCCAGTGCCGGCAGCACTTAAGCCGGCATGCTTAACTGTAGGCAAGACACACTTGTCTTTGTACTCCTCACCTGGTTGCCGCCACACACGCTTGACACCATCTGAACCAAATAAGTTTATCTTGGTCTCATCAGACCGCAGGACATGGTTCCAGTAATCCATGACCTTAGTCTGCTCATCTTCAGCAAACTATTTGCGGGCTTTCTTGTGCTTCATCTTTAGAAGAGGCTTCCTTCTGGGACAACAGCCATGCAGATCAATTTGATGCAGTGTGCGGCGTCTGGTCTGAGCACTGACAGGCTGACCCCCCACCCCTTCAACCTCTGCAGCAATGCTGGCAGCACTCATACGTCTATTTCCCAAACACAATCTCTGGATATGACGCTGAGCATGTGCACTCAACTTCTTTGGTCGACCATGGCGAGGCCTGTTCTGAGTGGAACCGGTCCTGTTAAACCGCTGTATGGTCTTGGCCACCGTGCTGCAGCTCAGTGTC
>JAFFST010047097.1:19929-45568 GCA_022414735.1 Noturus placidus | reverse complement strand
GCTTGGGTAATCTTTCTGTATCCAAATCCGGCTTTAAACTTCTCCACAACAGTATCTCGGACCTGCCTGGTGTGTTCCTTGTTCTTCATGATGCTCTCTGTGCCCTAATCGGACCTCTGAGACTATCACAGAGCAGGTGCATTTATACGGAGACTTGATTACACACAGGTGGATTCTATTTATCAACATTAGACATTTAGTTCAACATTGGGTCATTCAGAGATCCTCACTGAACTTCCGGAAAGAGTTTGCTGCACTGAAAGTAAAGGGGCTGAATAATTTTGCACGCCCAATTTTTCAGTTTTTTATTTGTTGAAAAAGTTTGAAATATCCAATAAATTTCATTCCACTTCATGATTGTGTCCCACCTGTTGTTGATTCTTCACAAAAAATTACAGTTTTATATCTTTATTTTTGAGGCCTGAAACGTGGCAAAAGGTCGAACAGTTCAAGGGGGCCGAATACTTTCGCAAGGCACTGTAGTATGAGATATAGACAAAAACAGAAGAAAGAAGGATGGGCAACAGCATCTTTCTTTCTTACTTACTTTTTCATCTTTCGTTAATATTTTTTGCTCTCTTTTCAACTTTATATTCTTCCTTCATTCTTTCAATTCATTTAATTTAAATGAATAGAAATGGATAGAAAACTACAGCCAGTTGTACTCATTGGCATTTTGCTGTGGTAAAAGAGGAAATAACAAAATGATTGACTCATTACATCATTGTGGTGTTGATTATTTTTCTGCAACAGTATCACAAAGTATTTTACTCTGTGGAAGGAACCTCATGAAACACTGCCTCAATGAAAACCACCACTCCTCTGCTTCTGGTGTGTTTCTTTATCAGTGTGACCTTGTAGAAGATTTGGAGGTAAACCCTGACACACAGTAAACAATCTTTACAATCTTATAAGATTAGGATAAGACACAGGAACAGGAGAAAAAAGGAGGAGGAGATTCAGGAGAAGGAGCAGGAGGAGATTAAGGAGCAGGAGAAGCAGCAGGAGGAGGAGATTCCGGAGGTGGAGCAGGAGGATATGCAGGAGCAGGAGGAGAGTCAGGACAAGGAGCAGAAGGAGAATCAGGAGGAGATTCAAGGCGAGGAGCAAGAGAAGGAGGAGATTCAGGGCGAGGAGCATGAGCAGGAGGAGATTCAGGATGAGGAAGAGATTCACGATGGGGAGCAGGAGCAGGTGGAGGTTCAGGATAAAGAGCAGGTGGAGATTCGGGACGAGGAGCAGTTAGAGATTCAGGACAAGAAGCAGGAAGAGATGTAGGACGAGGAGCAGGCAGAACTTCAGGATGAGGAGTAGAGGAGCTTCATGACAAGGAGCAGGAGGAGAATTAGGAACAGGAGGAAATTCAGGAGCAGGAAGAGATTCAGGATGAGGAGCAGGAGTAGGAGGAGATTCAGGAGATGGAGGAGATTCATGACGAGGAGAAGGATAAGATTCAGGAGGAGGAGAAACAGTAAACGGAAGAGAATCAGGAGCAGGTTATTCCGCTCGTCCTTGCTGAATAGTATGATATTGAAAAGGAAATATTTATCAGAGAAAAGCTCAGTGATGGAAATGTTTTCAGCATTCGTGAGGCTCAGCACCATGTTCAGTTTCAAGGCTACTTCAGAGACTCGTCCGCCCCCGATGTCTCCTTTTAATCAGAGAGAGAGAGAGAGAGAGAAGGAGAGAGAGAGAGAGCTGTCACGACTTCTGCCACACACACAGACACATTCATCCGCAAGTTTCTGACTGATTTCGTTCCCTCAATACACCATGATTCCACATCTCCATCCAGATTCCTCTCTGTATCTTTCTGTAATGGAGCTGTTTTAAGGCCATTATCGTCACCAGTGTAGCAGTAATGCGAGGGGTTCAAACCCCCCGAGACGGCTGACCTGACTGCACAACTCTCCCCAGCACCTCAAAACTCCTTTGCCTCGTTTGTCAAAGCCGACCCTGAAAACGCTACGCCACTTTTTTTGTCATCCGTCTTCAGCCTTAGCTGTAGCGCCTATTTTTAATGTCGCAGCATTAAGTAGAACAAAAACTAGTTTATGCTCTAGGCATGAGGCTATTTGGAAAAAAATATGGTCACAAGTTCCAGCTGTAAAAAAAAAACCAGCACGTGAAGGCCGAGTGTACAGTACATGAGAGATCATGTAATCTGGGAGCGGTCATGTGACCTTTATACAGAAATATACTGACACTCAAGTAGGAATGTGACACAAATCAGAAAAAATGTCTCTGTCTCTTCCTTCCCTCTTTCCCTCATTCTTCTTTTCATCTCATTTTACTTCAGATTTCACTTTCTTAATTTCTTAAGAAAAAACATGGTCACAAGAACACAAGCTCAAAACACAGTAACATGGAACCATCTGGTGGTCCTGGTCCCTGTGGCAAAATGGCCCCAGCAGAACTGAAGGCCGAGCAGGAAGGCAGAACGACGTCCTCAGCCGAGCAGGAAGGCAGAGCAACCTCCTCTGGCGTGGTGTGTTGTAGTCCCCCGTGAACATAGGTGGTAGATTGAAGCCCAGGTACTTCCTGGTGACCTGCTGCTTACATGGATCAGCTAGGTTCTCCTCCTCTTATTGTTGTTGCGTGGCATGTTTTTGCATGAACACAGGTGGTAGATGAAGCCCAGGTACTTCCTGGCGACCTGCTGCTTTCGTAGCGCAGCTTGGTATACCTCCTCCTGTTGTTGTGGCGTGTCATGGTTTTCCGTGAACATAGGTGGTAGATTGAAGCCCAGTTAATTCCTGGTGACCTGCTGTTTACTTAGCGCAGCTTGGTACTCCTCCTCCTGGTGGCGTAGCGTAGCGAACATAGGCGGCATAGTGACGTCCAAGTACTTCATCGTGATCTGCTGCTTCCATTGAATGTCCTACGTTCTGTCATGTTTCAAAGATGGTTTGGAAGCAATAGCAGATTTTCAAACAGTTTATTAAACAAACAAACAACAAAACAAATACATTAAGACAACTTGAGATAATACTGTTGAAAAAACTAAACATAAACTAACATGATCAAAACACGGTAACATGGAACACAGTAGTCTAAGACAGTGGTTCCCAAACTTTTCCAGGACAAGGCCCCCCAAATGGTATTAACTTTTGACCGAGGCACCCTTTTGCAATATGTCTTTAAAACACATTAAAAATACAGACTTCTGAATACATCCCCCTTTTATGAATAATTACATCTTACATATTTACATTACATTACATTAGGAATTGATTGTGTGTGTGTGTGTGTGTGTGTGTGTGTGTGTGTGTGTGTGTGTGTGTGTGGTTGTCTGAGAGTGAGAATTTATTTTTCACACCAAATTGTTGAGGTCCCCCTGGCGCCCCCTGGCGGCCCCCACTTTGAAAACCACTGGTCTAAGATAATCGTAAGACAAAGAAGCAGTGCAAACAATGGCTATATATGTGTGTGCTGGTTAACAGAACTGTGATTCAGGTGTAGGTGGTCATGTGACATGTTGTAGTACAGTGCAGTGGCTCATGGGAACTGAAGTCCAGAGTTACCTCCTTGATATATGACACTCGTTTTTCATTCGTTTTTCTTTTTTTCCTTTTTCTTTCTTTATTTCTTTCTTTCTCTCTTTCATTCTTTCTTTCTTTCTTTCTTTCTTTCTTTCTTTCTTTCTTACTTTCTTTCTTTCTTTCTTTCTTTCTTTCTTTCTTTCTTTCTTTCTTGCTTGCTTGCTTGCTTGCTTGTCATGTTAGCGTCACAAACCTCAAAGCGTAAACTCCTCTGGGAAAAACTACAGCTTTACCTCTGACTGTTACGGCTGTGGCTCAGGTGGTGGAACGGGTTGTCCACTAATCGTAGGGTTGGAGGTTCAATTCCTGGCCCACATGACTCCACATGCCAAAGTGTCCTTGGGCATGACAACACCAAGTTGTTCCTAATGACAAGTTAGCACCTTCAGGGCAGGTCTGCTACCATGTGTGTATGGTTGAATTAGAACAAGTGTTTTTTTCATTTCTTTCTTTCTTTATAGTTTTTTCATTTATTTTATCTTTCTTTCCTTTCTCACTATATATTTTAATTTTGTCCGTTTTTCTTTTCATTTTGTCCCTGTTTTCAGTTTGTTTGTTTTTGTTTGTTTGTTTGTTTGTTTGTTTCTTTCTTTCTTTCTTTCTTTCTTTCTTTCTTTCTTTCTTTCTTCACTATAGTCTTTTCATTTTGTCCCTTGTTTGTTTGTTTGTTTGTTTGTTTGTTTGTTTGTTTCTTTCTTTCTTTCTTTCTTTCTTTCTTTCTTTCTTTCTTTCTTTCTTTCTTCTCTTTCTTTCTAATATTTCCATCTTTGTTTCTTTGTTTCTTTCTCTTATTTTTTTTCATTTCTTTCTTTCTACTTTTTTATTTCATTCTTTCTTTCTTTCTCAACTTTTTATTTTCGTAATATTCCTCTTTTGTCTTGTTCTGAGAACTTGTTTTCTCTTTTTCTACAGAAATAATATGAATAAGGCAAAAGGACTTGAACAATGTTAAATATGAAAATAAAAACACTGCATGCAGATGTGTTAATAATGTGTAAGAGTCAGGTGATTATTCACGTATGACTATTCAGAAAGAGCAACTTTACAATAAACTGGAAATAAGTCAACGTATCATCACTGTACGGCTCGCGGTTGTGCGTGAAGGCTGTGCCGTGATTAGCGAGCAGAAATCATCAGAGTGATGAGACGCTGTGTGCTCCAATCTGTTGAGCGACGCAAGCGATTTTCTGTTGAAAAACAGGCAGGAAAGGAAGCGGAAATCTGCGGCGCTCAGCTGGACTTTACACACACAGGCTCAAACCCAATTACCTTCACAGGAGGAAGCTGATCCAGAGAACTGCGAAACAGTACAATCTGACTGAAGCGTTAGCAGCTTGCTGGCTGCGTTTAACCTGCTTTTATATCAGCGTGAAAAAGAGTTAATAACGGTAATGTTTATTAGGTTCTTCAGGACTGTGTGGAGATTTTAAAGAGTGAAAAACACTGTACATTCTACATACAGTGCTGTGCATTCTTCAGTTTTTGTGTATATCTCATACTAATATATATATATATATATATATATATATATATATATATATATATATATATATATATATATATATATATACTGTATATATAGTGTATATCTCATATAGTTTCAGAAATTAAAACTAAATCTAAGATAAAAAAACAAAGACAACCTGAATACACACAAAATACTGATTTTAAAAAATATATTTTTTGAAGCAAAAACTTTATCCAATACCAAAGGGCCTGTGTGAAAATGTATTTGCCCCCATAGGTACTAATTCCCCCAATCTATGAAACTGCATTCATGATGGGGTTCAACTGGACTAGACGCAACCAGGCCTGATTACTGCAAACCCTGCTCAATCAAATCATCACTTAAATAGAATTTTCAACAGCATGACGTTGGTTAAAAGGTCTTACCCAGTAACACACAATGCCAAAGTTAAAAGAAATTTCAGAAATGATGAGGAAGAAGGTGTTTGAAATACATCAGTCTGGGAAGGCTTACAAAGCTATTTCAAAGGCTCCGGAATGCCAAAGAACCACTGTGATCTCCAAATGGATAAACTCGGCACAGTAGTGATCCTTCCAAAATTCCTCCAAGAGCACAGCAGCTGCTCATTTAGGAATTAAAAAAAAAAGCTAAGGACAACATCATAGGACCTACAGGCCTCTCTTGCATCAATAAAGGTCACTGTTCATGACTCCACTATCAGAATGACACTGCAAAAATGGCATCCATGGAAGGTTGGCGAAGTGAAAACTATTCCTAACAAAGAACATTAAGGCTCATCTGAATTTTGCCAAAACACACCATGATGATCCTCAAACATTTTGGGAGAATGTTCTGTGGACTGATGAATTGAAAGTGGAACTGTTTGGAAAACTGGGGTCCCGTAACACACCTTGATGATCCTCAAACATTTTGGGAGAATCTTCTGTGGACTGAGGAATTGAAAGTGGAACTGTTTGGAAAACTGGGGTCCCTTTATATCTGGCGTAAACCAAACACAGAATTCCACAAAAAGATCACCATACCTAAGGTTAAACATGGTGGTGGAAGTGTGATGGTGTGGGGATGCTTAGCTGCTATAGGGCCTGGGCAACTTGCAATAATTGAGGGAAACATGAATTCTACTTTCTACCAGAAAACCCTAAAGGAGAATGTCTAAAGTCCGTATGTTGAAACTCAAACACAACTGGATTATGCACTAAGACAACGATCCAAAGCATAGGAGGAAGTCCTAGTCTTAGAAGTAAGTGAAAAACAGATCTTCATTTATCGTAAACATTTGGCAAATACTGGGGAAAATACTTTTTGCCCCAGCACTGTAAATGAACGAGAAATTAATTAAGATTTTCTCTCATGCAAATTAGCTATGATGCTGTAAAGTGACGAATGCAAAACACTCGACTCGAACAACTCCTCAGACCAATCGTGTGATGCATGTATTCTTATGTTTCTTCATTTCCCTGCTCATAACTTAAGTTCCTACTTGCAATTAGTTTCTGTTTATATCCACTAACATGGAGGAAAAACATATAATTGTTGTCTGATAAGACAACAGTCATTACGAAGAAAAATAAAGGCTGGAAGTAGCAGAGATCGACATTTTTAACAGGGGTGTATAAACTCTCGTCCATCACTGGTGAGCTACACACACTGATTTCTCCCACATATTCTCCCACAAAATCCAATCGTTTTAACTGGGATTTCTTGGCATTGTTTAAAAAAAAAAAGAAAGAACGAAAATGAATTGAAATGAATCACTCAGTGTGAATCAACCATCCTGATTAATCAACAAGGACCGGAGAACCAAGACAAGGTTCCTCCTCCAGTTCTGATTCATAACATCTCTGTCTTCACTTCTACTGTAAAACACACACACACACACACACACACACACACACACACACCGAATAAAGCCTGAGACAATGCGGAGGAGTCAAAAGGAAAGGGTGACTCACCAGGCGGGGGATTCCTTCTGAGCGGTTTGAGGTTATGATAAAGAAGAGACGATGAGTAATCACTTGTCCTGGAGGATCAAACATGAAGCTGCTCTGAACATCAGAAAAAAACCAAGAACATATGCAGCTGAATTAGTTTTCTTTTTCAACACATGATTTCAATTCAGAAAAACTTCCAGTTTCCCCCTCAAAGTCCTGGGTTGAGTTGGCAGTGTGTTTTGGATCATTGTCTTGCTGAATAATGAAGTTCCTGCTGATTAGATTGGATGCATTTCTCTGTAGATTTTCAGACAGATTGTTCCTGTAAACATCATGAGTTCAATCATCAATAAAGATTAGTGAGCCTGTTCCAGAAGCAGCCATGCAAGTCAAAGCCATGACACTACCTCCACCATGTTTCACAAATGAGCTTCTATGTTTTGGATCATGAACAGATCCTTTCTTTCTCCACACTTTGGCCTTTCCTTCACTTTGGTAGAGGTTCATATTGGTTCAGATTTTTTTTGTGGCTCATCTCTGTATTTCTTTGCAAATTACAATCTGGCTTTCTGATTCTTACTGCTGATGAGTGGTTTGCGTCTTGTGGCATGGCCTCTATATTTCTGCTCTCTAAGTCTTCTTTGAATGGTGGATTGTGATTCCTTCACCCTGACCCTGTGGAGGTTGTCAGTGATGTCAAATGTTTTTGGGGTTTTCTTCACAGCTCTCACAATGTTTCTATCATCAGCTGCTGTTGTCTTCCTTGGCTGACCTGTTCCATGTCTGGTTGTTAGTACACCAGTGGTTTCTTTCTTTTTCTGGACATTCCAAATTGTTGTATTGACTGTGCCAATGTTTGTGCAATGGCTCTGATAGATTTTCCTACTTTTCTCTGATTCAAAATGGCTTTCTTTTCACAAATAGACAGCTCTCTGATCTTCCTGTTTGTTTATTTTAACAACAAATATGGTCACATATGAAACCTAGGACTCACACCAAGAGTAGACATTCAGAGCTATTAATTTTTTAAACAATCAATCTAACAGGACACACCAGAGAAGAAAGAAACACCTGTCAGTCACATGTTTAAATATTTTCAGAAGGGACTGTATGTATTATGAAATATTATTATTATTATCTATTATATTTTTCTTATACTCATTAAATTAATACATTGTATTGTAATACATGACAATACATTACTTACGGTGTTTTTGTTAATTTTGTGGCAATCTGCCATTTTGTCATAGGAGGTGCAAACTTTTTGGGAAAAAAAGGGTATAACAATAATTCACATTTTTCTTCTACCCTCTTTAGATGCAACTTGCATGCTAATCCACTTTATTAACCCCTACCAAGGGTAAAGAGCACACACACACACACACACACACACACACACACACACACGTTTACACACACACACACACACACAGCTCATTGCTGATGAGAACAGGACTTGACAAGCGCTTTGTGCTTATCTGCACTAGCTGTGAGTTTGCTAGCATATGTCGCTCGAACAGATCTCATCAAACTGCATTTGGCTCTCTGGGAGGTCAATCACAGCACCGGGACACGTATTGATCTGTCCGGCTCCAGTGGTAGAGTTATAACACACACACACATACACACACACACACACACACACACACACACCCTGCAGCGAGCAGAGGTTATTTTGATCAGCTAGTCATATAACAGAGCTAATCAATCTGTCCTCACACACCTGCTTTATGGCTCCGGTGTTCCACTGGCACGACGCCCAGAACGGTTCTGCGTGTGTGGGTTCTCTGCAGTGTGATGGGTCCGTTATTTATACACACTCACTAACATCACAACAGATCAAGGAAGAGAAGAAGGAAGGAAGGAAGGAATGAAGGAAGAGGGAAAGAAACAAAGTAATAGAAAGAAAAAGACAAAAAGAAACAAATTTTTCAAATGTGAAGAAAAAAATAAAGAAATGAAAAGGAACAAAAACACAGAAGCTAGAAAAAAGAAAGAAAGAATGAAAAAGAAAAAGAATAAGAAAAATAAACAAATGCAGAGAAATTAAGATGAATAGAAAGGAGGAAAGAAGGAAAAAAGATGGAAGAACCAAGCAAAAAGAAAAGAGAAAGAAAGAACAGCCTTCCCTTGTTTTACCACAGCAAATTTATAACTTTCCCCATTTTTATTCATTAAAGAATGATACTGTACTTTTTATCCATTTATAGTTACATTTAATGTATAATAAAGCTAGTTAGTTTCTGTTCTCTCTCTCTCTCTCTCTCTCTCTCTCTCTGTGTGTGTGTGTGTGTGTGTGTGTGTGTGTGTGTGTGTCAGCTTTCAGATGCTCCTCTTCATCATCTCTCCATTGACGCTACAGAGGGTGTAATGTTGCTCGTTAAGGTGGAGTGGAGTGTGTGTTCAATGAGCGGGGGTCAGATCGAGCTTGTAATCTTTAACAATCCGAATCATTTTTTCTTCTCCTTTTTCTTTAACATTTCTTTGTTTACTTCTATTCTGTATTACATTTCTGTTCTGTTTTTTTTTTATTAATCTTTTCATTATTTTTATTTATCGTTTCCCTTTTCTTTCTTTTTTCGGCTTCATTCAATTCTTTCTTTCCTTTTCACTTCTTCTTTTCTATATTACATTTCTGTTCTGTTTCTTTCATTAATCTTTTCTATATTTTTATTGATCATTTCCCTTTTCTTTATTTTTATCACTTTCTTTCTTCTTTCTTTTTCTTCATTTGTTTATGCTATTTTTGGCTTTATATCTATCTCCATATTATTATATATTTCTATCCTTTTCTTTTCCTCTGTGTATCATTCTGTCTCTCCTTTCTCATCTCACACTGCCTGTTTCTCTTAAGTTGTGTTGTGAGTGTGTATGTAAATGATGTCACTGTAGCAGGATGACACGGTGGATTAGTGCATAGCACATTTGCCTCCGGGGCTGGGGGTACGATTCTCACCTCTGCTCTGTGTGTGCGGTGCTTGCATGTTCTCCCTGTGCTCGGGGGATTTCCTCCAGGTACTCCAGTTTCCTCGCACAGTCCAAAGACATGTGCTGTATGCTCATTGGTATTTCCAGATTATCTATAGTGTGTGAATGTGTGTGTGATTGTGCCCTGTCTAGGGTGTCCCCTGCCTCGTGCCCCAAGTCCCCTAGGACAGGCTCAAGACTCCCTGCGATCCTATGTAGGATAAGTGGAACAGAAAATGGATGGATGGATGGATGGATGGATGGACAACTGGAGGTGTGTGCAGTGAACTTCAGTATGCAGTTTAGCTGAACAGCTCTGACACCTACAAATCATCTGATTGCTTCAGGACCATGTCAGAGGAGTAGAAATGATAGACATCACTATCACTAGCAATAGACATCTAGTGAGCAGCAGAACATCTGGTTCTTGACACTGTATGTGGCCATGAACCGTCTACTGCACCGTCAACATGTCATTCAACTGATGTTGTAAATGTATTTTTGCATGACGAGTAAAGGACATATTTTTTGGCCAGTTGAGTGTACGATATACATCAGGAGGTATGTGGACGGAGCTTCTGCACATGAAAAATTTCTCTGTTGCAGAAATGTGAAGCAGCTACACGTGATTTTGACTAGAGTTGAAATAAAATGCTCCCAGCTCTAGTTCTGGAGGTAACACCTGACTGAAGTCATGAGGTAAATATTGTGACTCTTTTAAAGTAATGGAGTAACTGAAAACCCCCCAAAACAGCTCTTTCCATTTACTGCACAGGTCAAATGTTTGGCAGATTTGTTTTGGCAGATTTTGCCAACAGATCAGTGGTGTATACTTTACACTATACAAAGAAAATACCACTCCGTATGTATGGAAAAAAATACACTATATACTCACTTATATGCACGTCTATTAAATAGGTGTAAATTATAAACTCAGAGTAGGTGTTTGTCTTAGAGGGAGAGCATAGAGGGGAATCATCTACTCATCCATCAATTCATTTATCCATCTCTTTATCCACTCATCTATCTAATTTCTTCATTCATCCACCCATCCATCCCAAACTATCCTTTCTTGAGAAATGTCCATATCCATTCATTCATCTATTCTTGTGAAGAATCTGTTCATTAATTTTTAAGAAACATCCATCAATCCATTTGTTCCCTTTCAAAGGGAACTTTGCCGTTGCATTTAGCATAGCAGTATGGGAAATCCTTGCGCGTGACCGGTATCTGAAGCTTGTGTAAAATCATGCCTCTACTTATAGGTCTGCCATGATCAGGTGACGTGGAAATTAAGCGCGTCGCATGACATATATATGGCACCTGTGAACCACGCCGACAGCCTTATTATCTTCAGTGGTGTAGTAGGCATTGGCAGCCTCGAGAGGCTATGCATGGTAATGCCTACATTAAGCAGCTCGGCTCACGACTCGCGCGTTTAAAAATAAATAAATAAATAAATAACGGAAGGGTTTCAGAGCCTCGCGGATCTGGACCGGCCGCTGCCGAGGCAGCCAGCCATCTCAGATTTGGGGTATCTCTTATGGATCCGGAAGAGGGGCCAGAGACGAGCGCTGCTCCATTTCTTGCTCTGTCTTCCGGGTTCGGCTCTCCGCTGGATTGTAGCTTGCGTCGCGACTCCTCCTTCCTCTGTGAAAAGCCAAAAGGGTAATAATTTCTCTCTGACTCTGAGGAGTTAGAAGGATGTGTTAAACATTGAGAGCAGCCTATAAAGAGCTGCTTGAAGTGATTACCCAGTGAAAGTAAATCCCTCACCATATTCATAATCCAACGATTTTGGATTATTCGGCCATTGTGGGGATGAATGGCATGGCTATTTAGCTATGCTCAAGGTGGAGGAGGCGCTTGCGAGCTACCTCTCTTCACCGACCGCAGGTAATTACAGGGGCCGGAGTGGAGCCTGGGCCAACATTAGTGTGAGCGAGACCCAGAAGGCAAGTAGGGCAGCCCGCCAACCCCCACAGACAGCCAGGGGAACCGGGCGGCCATCGTCGTGGTCTGCTACTAGCCCTGATCTGAGAATGATCCTAAAGGCCAAGCAGGCAAAGAAGATTGGCCCTGAGGGGCCGTGGAGGGAGGTATCTGGGGACATTAGGTTGTTAGGGCAGGTAGCCCCCAGTGCTACTGTAGGGACTCCCCTAGCCACGGCGTCCCCAAGTTTTCGGTGTTCTCTGGTCAGCGAGCTGTCACAGGGCAACGAAAACCTGATGCTTTCCCTCCAATAGAATGTGGAATAGTTAACGTCACTAAAAGACTATCGGGCAGCATACAAACCACTGCCAAATGTGTCTCCAGGGGTTCTGTCTACCGTAGAAGGGTTACCAGGTCCAGTTTATAGCTCGACCTCTCCGTTCACAGGTGTGCTCACCAACAGCAGTCAGCACAGACCAGATCCCGATGTTAGTGCAGGAAGTAAGTTCCCTTTTGGACAATGGGGCCATAGAACATGTACCCCGTTCCCGAAGGGAGGGAGGTTTACAGCCCTTATCCCCTGTCCACCAATAAAAGTGGGAGTATGCGGCCAGTTTTAGATCTGCGTCATCTGAACCGTACTTTTCGGACATACAGGTTAAGAGGCTGACGCTAAAACTTATCGTACCACAGATTCAGTTCAAGAACTGGTTTTTGGCGATAGATCTAAAAGGTGCATATTTCCACATAGGAATTTCTCTAGCTTTATCACCTCGTTCCTTCACAAACTGCACGGATGTAACTCTGGCTCCATTCGGACCCCGGGGCATCTGTGTATCAAACTACCTGGACAATGCTAGCATGATCGAGGGAACTGGTGCTTCAACATCGAGATGTTGTTCTCGCCCACATGAAGAGCTTGGGGCTCAGGTTGAATCTCAGAAAAGTATGCTTCCCCGGTGCAGTGGACAACTTTTCTAGGGGTTACAGGATTTTACCACAATGAGGGTGTTTCTAAATCTGGACCTTGGGAGACTTTTTGGGGTGGAGCTCACACATGTGGCTGAGGTCACATCTGTATGCTGCTCCCCCCATCTCTCTGCTCCCACAATCTCTAGTGAGAGTTCGCTAAGTTGGCCAGCTCAAGCATGGTTCTGAGAGATAATATCCCTGTGTGATGGCACTCCTTGGGAGATTCCTGTCCACAGGCATCCATTGTAGACCTAGTAAACTGTGCAATAGCTACAGTCCTGGAGCTCCTACAAGAACATTTCTCAGCAGGGTGGGCTCCTTCTACAATCAGGGTTACGTGGCCGCCATTTCAGCCGGCCACACCCCTGTTGAGTGAGCCTCTGTGGGGCAACATCTCCTCTAACTTCGAGGTTCATGCGTGGTGTCAGAGAAGCTGAGGCCCATCTGCAGGCCGTGCATGCCTTCCTGCGACCTTCTGTGGTCCTGGAAGGTATGTCGGGTGCCCCATTTGAGCTCTTAGGGACCATGGAAACTGTGGGCTGGCACCTGAGGGGCACCAGCTCATAGAGGGGCACCAGCTCTACATGGTAGAGACTATGTTACCCAATCACAGAGACATCTGTGTACCAATCTACCTGGACGACTGGTTAATGCTAGCACGATCCAGGGAACTGGCGGTTCAACATCGAGATGTTGTTCTCGCCCACATGAAGAGCTTGGGGCTCAGGTTGAATCCCAGAAAAGTATGTTTCCTCGGTGCAGTGGACAAATTTTCTAGGGGTTACAGGATTCTACTATGATGAGGGCGTTTCTATCCCCAACATGCATGCTGTCAATCCTATAAACACTGAGCAGATAAAGCTGAATCTTGGGGTCAAGGTTCATGGGTGGTGTCAGACGGCTGAGGCCCATCTGCAGGCCATGCATACCTTCCTGTAACTTTGCTAAAACAAAAAAAAATTAAAATTCTCAGCAGGGTTGGCTCCTTCTACAATCAGGGTTTACGTGACCGTTGTTTCGGCCAGCCACACCCCTGTTAATGAAGCCTCTGTGGGGCAACATCCTCGAACTTTGAGGTTCATGCATGGTGTCAGACGGCTGAGGCCCATCTGCAAGCCGTGAATACCTTCCTGGGACCTTCTTGTGGTCTTGAAAGGTTTGTCAGGGGCCCCGTTTGAGCCCTTAGAGCCAGCTTCTAAGAAGCATCTTACTCTGAAGGTAGCTTTTCAACTGGCCCTGACATCTCTCAAGCGAGTGGGAGATCTACAAGCTCTCTCTGTTGCCCCCTCCTGCCTTTTCTTTGCCCCTGGACTAGAGAAGGCCTTCCTGTATCCTAGGCTGGATTATATTCCTAAAGTTGCTACATTGGCTGCCCACCCAGTGGTGTTGCAGGCCTTCTGCCCTCCTCCGTTCCTCACATCGGAACAAGAGCGGATGCACCTGCTGTCTCCGGTAAGGACTCTCTGTACTTACGTCCACCGCTCCAGCCAGTGACATAAGTCAGAATAGCTGCTGGTCTGCTTCTGTGGTGAAGGTAAGGGTGATGCTGTGTCAAAGCAGCGCATCTCTAACTGGATAGTGGAAGCAATCTCTATTGCTTACAAGGCGCGCGGTCTCGCAACACCTCTGGGCATAAGAGCTGATTCAACTAGGGCGGTCGCCTCCTCGAAGGCTTTGTCCAAAGGGGTGTCCTTGCAGGATGTGTGTGCATTGCAGGGTGGTCTATGCCACACACATTCATCCGTTATTATTGCCTGGATATTCATTCCACCCCGGGCTCAAGTGTCTTGCAGTGACCCTCAGGCTTGGGTATTTTTTGAACAGGCCGTACCTTTGTTATGATTGAGTGGGTATTCTCGTTCCCAAACTGTTCTGCTAAATGCAACGTCAAAGTTCCCTTTGAAAGGGAACGTCGGGGTTACATATGTAACCCTGTTCCCTGAGAATACTGTTATGCTAAATGCAACATCTTGTTCCCTTCTCAGGGAATAGGGTTATATACGTAACCCCAACGTTCTTGAGAACCCTCCATCCATCCATCCATCATTCATCTAATGCCTCCATCCATTTATCCCTCCATCCATTCTTGAGAAACTTCCATTCATCCATCTATCTCAACCAATCCCCTCTTGAGCTATGTCTTTGTATATTCATCCATCCAGCATTTAATTTATCCATGAATCCACCTCCAATCCATCTATCAACCTCCCCTCTATCTATTGATCCATTTAATGCCACCATCCATTTAACCACCTATGCATTCAATGTGAAAAGTCCATTTATCCATTTAGCCAGCCAGCCAACCATCTAATCTTTATAACCATCCATCCTTCTATCCATCCATATAGCCAGCCATCCATCCCCACCTATCTAATCTTGAGATATACTGTAGTCATTCCCCCTAGAATCCATTTCTCAATGATCTATCCATGCATACATTCATCCATCTGCATTCTTCCATCAGGCCCGCCATTCTAGTTCTGGGTGAATTCTTGTGCTTGCTATTGTCCAGCCTCCATCCTTATTCTTTCAAGCTAATGCTAACAGAGCTAACAATGACCACTAATATTGATATTAACATGACACCAGTGTGATGATCCACATGAGCTCATTTCATCACATCCATTATGAAACACATTCCTTCGTGACATATTTCTTGGAGCTTCAGGTGGCTTGGTTAGCCAGGCAATTTGCTCTTATCTGTTGGAGTCATGTGCTGTGACAGAAGCTTTTAGCTCAGATGTCAGGCTGCAGACTTTTCAGCTCAGAGCTTCTGCCCTCAGAATCACCTCAGAAAAGATAAAAGACACCAGGAGCTTTTTAAAGTCGTTATCGTTCTTCACTACAGCATGGTTTTTGGTGCGAATCCCATGAATCCCTGACTCTTCAAGGCACCACCTCGTCTATTCTAAAATTTTGCCTCTACTAACTTTATTTTGACAGCAATTTGCAATTTTTTTTCTGTTTTGTTCTCTGGATATTGAATGAAAGATTGATGATGACAAAACACCGAAATGACTTGAACCTGAGCTGAGGATATCTAGGCAACATGAGATACCTTATTTTGCATACAGATGCATTTTCCTTCCTAAAGGATTGACCTTAATATCACTAACTGTGCTTTGGATTGATAGGAAATAAATCTCTATATTATAGTTATTTTATTATACTGTACACGTAGATCCTTATAGTTGATTGTTGATGTGAAAATCCATCCATCCATCCATCCATCCATCCAAACATCCATCTATCCATTCCAATTTATTATTGAGAAATCTACTTATTATTCTATCCAAACAAATTACATGTAGCCATGCATCCATCTATTCTTGAGAAGTATCTGTCTGTCCATCCACCGAACAATGTCTATCCATCTCTTCAGCCATTGAGACCTATCCATACATTTATCTTCCCTACCATCATCCATGTAGCCATCCATACATACATTCTTGAGAAATGTCTATCTATCTAATCACCTGTCCACCTAAATTTTATCCATGTAGCCATTTTTGAAAAGTATCCATCCATCCCTTCTTGAGAGGCATCCATCCGTCCATCCAACCCTTTCATTCCAATCCATCCATTCTGGAGAAATGTGTATCTATCCAATTATTTATCCACCCAACCCTCATCTATGTAGCAATCCATTCATTCTTCAGAAGCATCCATTCATCCATCCATTCATCCATCCATCACAATCATCCAATCGTCCCATTAATATATCCAATCTTCATCCACATAGCCATTCATCCATCTATTCATGACCATTATTCATCCATCCATCAAAAAACTATTTATCTCTACAAACATTGTAGTCCTTTCCATTCATCTATCCATGCATGCATCATCCATGTAGCCATCCATCCATTTTTGAGAAGCATCCCTCCATCCATCCATCCATCCATCCATCCATCCATCCATCCAGCCAGCCAGCCAGCCACTCAACCCTTCAATCTTAACCCATTAAGTCTTGAGAAATATCTATCTAAACATCCATCAATCCAGTGAAAAATGTCTATCCAATCCTTGTAGTCCATGTGGATTTTTGTGTGGATTATCCACATTTTTGCCTTCAAATGTAAATAGACACGTAAATAACCTCCATGCACTTAAACTCTTGTGCCTGAATTTCACTTCACACATTATTTATACACTCATCTTTTTACTGTACATTGCTAATTTTTTTTAGGCCTTATACTTTGCCACTGTCTCTCATCTTATAATGAACTGGGCCACGTCTCTATTCCTCTCCTTTTAAAGTAATTATAAGTCTTCCACTTTTAAATTATGGCATCAATCTCGTTCTGTCTCTCGGCCGTGTGAAAGATGACTAGATAAAACAGAAGGAGGAAAATTAAAGTGTATTTTGTGTAATCTATAATCTGCCGATGTGGCAAGGCTTTGTTTCTGCAGGAATGTGGGTAGATTTTTTTGAATTATGTTCAGCTACTCACACTGCGGTTTAGCTGACGTGCACCAAGTGAAAGTGCGTAAACTTGTGATGGACAATAGCTGATGTGGCACTGCGATCTCTTTATCCTGTTCTGCTGTGTGGAGAGAGAAATGTTTACTGGTGTCTCTGACTCATGCACTGCAATGTGGTGTTTATTCATTCAACATACTTTCAGCCGCAGTGTAGCAGTGTATGATGAACCACTTTATAAAAAATATCTGCCTATCTGTAGGTCCATCCATCCCTCCTTGCATTCATTCATTCCTTTTCCAAATCATTTCATCCAAACATCCATCTATTATGGCTTACATGGATGAATGGATGGATGGATGTTTCTGAAGAATGGATTGATGGATGGCTTGATGTGTCCTAAGAATAGAGGAATGGATGGAATGGATGAATGGATGGATCATTGTAAGTTGTAGCAGATAAATGAATGAGATGAATCAATAGCAAACAAATAGAGAATACATAGTTAAAATGAGTGGATTTATAGAGGGATTGGCAAACTGATGACGAAGGGATGGATAGATGATTGTAAATTGTAATAGATGGATGGATGAATGAGATAAATCAGTAGCAGTATGATGGAGGATGCATTGATGAAATGAGTGGGAGAATGGGAGGATGGATGGATGGATGGATGGATGGATGGAGGAAGTCATGAATGGGAGAATGGAATATTGTAAGCTGTAGGAGATATATGAATACAGAAAAATAGAGGATGCTTGGATGAAATGAGGCAGAGAATGAGCAAATGTACAAATGAAGGCTGGATGAATTGATACTTACATTGGATTGGATGAATAGATGAATGAGCAGATGGATGGATGAATAGTTACATTGATAGGTGGATGGATGGACTGTTCAATTAATGGATGGATGAATAATTAAATTATTAGTTAGGTGGATGGATGGGTGAAGAAATGAATGGATAGACAGATCTATTTCTCAAGAATGCATGGGTGAAAGTTTCTCATGAATGAATGGATGCAGTTTTCATAACCTTTTATAAAAAGGAGTTCTTCAAGGGTTTCTTAGGGGTTCATTGGATAATGAAAGGTTCTTAGTGTCCTAAAAGTGTTCTACTTAGCACCCTTTATAATAGAGTTGTACATAAATAATTCAAGGGTCTTCTCCAATTTATTTCCACAATTGAAGAACCCTTTGAGAGTGTGATTAATGGATGGATGTCAGGATGAATGGATAGTTGGACAGATGAATGACAATTCATAAGACTTAATGAATGGATAAAAGGTGTTTGATGTTGTGTGGATGTTTCTTGTGTGGAAATCTTTTTTTCCGCCCTGTAGAAGATGTCAACAAAACGTTCGACCTACAGAAGGCTTGAATCCATATTGTTCAAATTCCATCATTTCCATGAGAAAGAGTGATCCATGCATTTGGATTTTTCCTACGAATTACGTCACAAAAAAACCCCCAAAAAACAAAACAACTGGTAGCCCATTAACGTTTAATAACTTCCGACATCAGATTCTTACAAACATGCAGTCATGAGAGCGTGTTGGTGTACACACACAGCACTGAGTCTTTATTAGAAAAGGAGTGGGCAGTGTTTCTCCTCGTGTCAGGTTTTATATCCGTTTGGTAGTGATGGAGGAGGAGAGAGTAAATTACCTAATAACCGTGAGCTCAGAGGGACTCTGACATTTCTTTCTGTCTGAACTCATTTTGAAAGTGGACAGGAGAGAATAATTGCAGCCTGGGCTACATTAAGGCTAATGGTAATATTTCACCTGGTACGTCTGGATGAGCCTCAACCCACTATGTGTGTGTGTGTGTGTGTGTGTGTGTGTGTGTGTGTGTGTGTGCGTGTGTGTGTGTGTGTGTGATATAATGACTAAAGCAACGTTTACATGAGGTGGAGTTTACAAATAATAATATTCCTCATTATTATTTCAGATTAAATACGCTGGATGGATACTTGGGTGTCTGGATAGCCTAATGAATGAGTTTATGGATGGATATATGATCTATGGAGGCATGGATGGATGAATAAGAGAAATCATTAACAGACAGATGATTAGGTGAAATGAGTGCGAGAATGAATTAATTGATGAAGAATGGATGAAGTGATGGATGGATGAAAGTATGGATAGATGGAACAATGATTAGATGTATGGAAAAGATTCATCTTTAGCAGATAGAAATCTTTGAGAGAATGAACAAATGTATGAATGAAGGATGGATAAATCAGTGGATAGATGGATGGACGAATAGGTGGATGGATGCATGAAGGAATAAATACTCCATCCTTGAGAAGTTTACATCCATCATAGACCTCTAGTTGCTATGGCAACATGCATCCAGAGTGTATTCTCTTTCTAAATTAGACAATATTCTTAAAGTAAGGCAAACTCTGATTAAAACCGTAGTGACAGGTTAGCATAATGAATATAGATCATGCTAACTGGCGCAAAATCTGTAGCCCATAATGCTTCACATCTCAATTTTGTGGAGAGAGTTTCATCCCCTTTGTCTTCAAGCATTGCATGTCTGTCATGAAAATGTATATTAGCATGGCGTCAGTTTTTAGTCATCTATGTTGCTATGCTATGACTTATTAACATATCTACATAACATCTGTCACAAAACGTATGATGAACAGATTGTGATAAATAACACTCTTTTTTAAAAAAAAAGAAGCTTGTTTTCATCTCGGCCATTTTAAAAGCGCACACATGGAACCTTTTCCAGCGTAAAAATGTTTAAAGACGTAATTAACATCTGCTGATGCATGTATAATTTATCTTTTTCCTGTTGTTTAGCTGTCACATGTCGGTGTTAACTGACAGAACGTGATGAAAGACAGCAGTTTTTCCTCCTGGTGCTGGTTTGGAGCGAGTTGTGAGATGAGCAGCAGCACACAGAGTTTTTCAGGATTAGCACTAAGCCACCTGTGGGTGACAACAGCAATGACGTCACACATCATGCGGCCATGGTGACGCACTAAGTGAACGAAATTACAGGCTTGGTGGGAATTTATACTCCAATTATAGTATGGTGATAAAAGAGCTCTGCGTTAAAGCAATCATTACAGACAAAAAAATGATTTAACCCCACAGTCCAAAAACTTTTACAGAATGGGGTTGTAACCTTAGGGTTTAGAGATGTATGTTTTGTTTAGAGGATAGTGTTTAGATGAGTATTAGAGGATAGTGTTTAGAGAATGGAGATTAGAGGATAGTGTTTAGAGACTGGGGATTAGAGGATAGTGTTTAGAGACTGTGGATTAGATGATAGTGTTTAGATGATTGTGTTTAGAGAGTGGGGATTAGAGGATAGTGTTTAGAGACTGTGGATTAGATGATAGTGTTTAGAGAGTGGGGATTAGAGGATAGTGTTTAGAGATGGGGATTAGAGGATAGTGTATAGAGAGTGGGGATTAGAGGAGAGTGTTTAGAGAGTGTGGATTAGAGAATAGTGTTTAGAGGATAGTGTATAGAGAGTGGGGATTAGAGAGTAGTGTTTAGAGAGTGGGGATTAGAGGAGAGTGTTTAGATGATTGTGTTTAGAGAGTGGGGATTAGAGGATAGTGTTTAGAGACTGTGGATTAGATGATAGTGTTTAGAGAGTGGGGATTAGAGGAGAGTGTTTAGAGGATAGTGTTTAGAGATGGGGATTAGAGGATAGTGTTTAGAGGATAATGTTTAGAGAGTGGGGATTAGAGGAGAGTGTTTAGAGACTGTGGATTAGAGGATAGTGTTTAGAGAGTGGGGATTAGATGATAGTGTTTAGAGAGTGGGGATTAGAGGATAGTGTTTATAGACTGTGGATTAGATGATAGTGTTTAGAGAGTGGGGATTAGAGGATGGTGTTTAGAGCATAGTGTATAGAGAGTGGGGATTAGAGGCGAGTGTTAAGAGGATAGTGTTTATGAACTGGGGATTAGAGGATAGTGTTTAGAGACTGTGGATTAGAGGATAGTGTTTAAAGACTGTGGATTAGATGATAGTGTTTAGAGAGTGGGGATTAGAGAGTAGTGTTTAGAGAGTGGGGATTAGAGGATAGTGTTTAGAGGATAGTGTTTAGAGATGGGGATTAGAGGATAGTGTATAGAGAGTGGGGATTAGAGGAGAGTGTTTAGAGAGTGTGGATTAGATGATAGTGTTTAGAGACTGTGGATTAGATGATAGTGTTTAGAGAGTGGGGATTAGAGAGTAGTGTTTAGAGAGTGGGGATTAGAAGATAGTGTTTAGAGACTGTGGATTAGATGAGAGTGTTTAGAGGATTGTGTTTAGAGGATAGTGTTTAGAGAGTGGGGATTAGAGGATGGTGTTTAGAGCATAGTGTATAGAGAGTGGGGATTAGAGTCTAGTGTTTAGAGTTTGGGGATTAGAGGAGAGTGTTAAGAGGATAGTGTTTATGGACTGGGGATTCGAGGCTAGCGTTTAGAGGATTGCTTTTAGAGAGTGGGGATTAGAGGAGAGTGTTTAGGGGATTGTTTTTAGAGAGTGTGGATTAGAGGCTAGTGTTTAGAGAGTGGGGATTAGAGGAGAGTGATTAGAGGATTGTTTTTAGAGAGTGTGGATTAGAGGATAGTGTTTAGAGAGCTGGGATTAGAGGCTAGTGTTTAGAGGATAGTATATAGAGAGCGGGGATTAGATGATAGTGTATAGATAGTGTGGATTAGAGGAGAGTGTTAAGAGGATTGTGTTCAGAGAGTGTGGATTAGAGGCTAGTGTTTAGAGAGAGGGGATTAGAGGTTAGTGTTTAGAGGATATTGTTTAGAGGATAGTGTTTAGAGAGTGGGGATTAGAGGCAAGTGTTTAGTGGATAGTGTTTAGAGAGTGGAGATTAGAGGATAGTGTTTAGAGAGTGGGGATTAGAGGCTAGTGTTTAGATGATAGTGTTTAGAGAGTGGGGATTAGCGGCTAGTGTTTAGTGGATAGTGTTTAGAGAGTGGGGATTAGAGAATAGTGTTCAGAGAGTGGGGATAAGAGGATTGTGTTTAGAGAGTGGGGATTATAGGACTGTATTTAGATAGTGGGGATTAGATGATAGTGTTTAGAGAGTGGGGATTAGAGAGTAATGTTTAGAGAGTGGGGGTTAGAGGATAGTGTTTAGAGGATAGTGTATAGAGAGTGGGGATTAGATGAGAGTGTTTAGAGAGTGTGGATTAGATGATAGTGTTTAGAGGATAGTGTTTAAAGAGTGGGGATTAGAGGCTAGTGTTTAGAGGATAATGTTTAGAGAGTGGGGATTAGAGGAGAGTGTTTAGAGAGTGGGGATTAGATGAGAGTGTTTAGAGGATTGTGTTTAGAGGATAGTGTTTAGAGATGGGGATTAGAGGATAGCGTATAGAGAGTGGGGATTAGAGAGTAGTGTTTAGAGAGTGGGGATTAGAGGAGAGTGTTTAGAGGATAGTATTTAGAGAGTGGGGATTAGAGGCTAGTGTTTAGAGGATAGTATTTAGAGAGTGGGGATTAGAGGCTAGTGTTTAGAGGATAGTGTTTAGAGACTGTGGATTAGATGATAGTGTTTAGAGAGTGGGGATTAGATGAGAGTGTTTAGAGGATTGTGTTTAGAGGATAGTGTTTAGAGAGTGGGGATTAGAGGATATTGTTTAGAGGATAGTGTTTAGAGATGGGGATTAGAGGATAGCGTATAGAGAGTGGGGATTAGAGAGTAGTGTTTAGAGAGTGGGGATTAGAAGAGAATATTTAGAGGATAGTGTTTAGAGATGGGGATTAGAGAGTAGTGTTTAGAGAGTGGGGATTAGAAGATGTTTTTAGAGAGTGTGGATTAGATGATAGTGTTTAGAGAGTGGGGATTAGAGGCTAGTGTTTAGAGGATAGTATATAGAGAGCGGGGATTAGATGATAGTGTTTAGAGGATAGTGTTTAAAGAGTGGGGATTAGAGGCTAGTGTTTAGAGGATAGTATTTAGAGAGTGGGGATTAGAGGCTAGTGTTTAGAGGATAGTGTTTAGAGACTGTGGATTAGATGATAGTGTTTAGAGAGTGGGGATTAGATGAGAGTGTTTAGAGGATTGTGTTTAGAGGATAGTGTTTAGAGAGTGGGGATTAGAGGATATTGTTTAGAGGATAGTGTTTAGAGATGGGGATTAGAGGGTAGTGTTTAGAGAGTGGGGATTAGAGATAGTGTTTAGAGACTGTGGATTAGATGATAGTGTTTAGAGATGGGGATTAGAGGATAGCGTATAGAGAGTGGGGATTAGAGAGTAGTGTTTAGAGAGTGGGGATTAGAGGAGAGTGTTTAGAGGATAGTGTTTAGATATGGAAATTAGAGGATAGTGTTTAGAGGATAATGTTTAGAGAGTGGGGATTAGAGGATATTGTTTAGAGGATTGTGTTTAGAGATGGGGATTAGAGGATAGCGTATAGAGAGTGGGGATTAGAGAGTAGTGTTTAGAGAGTGGGGATTAGAGGAGAGTGTTTTTGAGGATAGTGTTTAGAGATGGAAATTAGAGGATAGTGTTTAGAGGATAATGTTTAGAGAGTGGGGATTAGAGGAGAGTGTTTAGAGACTGTGGATTAGAGGATAGTGTTTAGAGAGTGGGGATTAGAGGATAGTGTTTAGAGAGTGGGGATTAGATGATAGTGTTTAGAGACTGTGGATTAGATGATACTGTTTAGAGAATGGGGATTAGATGAGAGTGTTTAGAGGATTGTGTTTAGAGAGTGGGGATTAGAGGAGGGTGTTTAGAGCATAGTGTATAGAGAGTGGGAATTAGAGGAGAGTGTTAAGAGGATAGTGTTTATGGACTGGGGATTAGAGGATAGTGTTTAGAGACTGTTGATTAGATGATAGTGTTTAGAGGATTGTGTTTAGAGAGTGGGGATTAGAGGATAGTGTTTAGAGACTGGGATTAGAGAGTAGTGTTTAGAGAGTGGGGATTAGAGGAGAGTGTTTAGAGGATAGTGTTTAGAGATGGAAATTAGAGGATAGTGTTTAGAGGATAATGTTTAGAGAGTGGGGATTAGAGGAGAGTGTTTAGAGACTGTGGATTAGATGATAGTGTTTAGAGAATGGGGATTAGATGAGAGTGTTTAGAGGATTGTGTTTAGAGAGTGGGGATTAGAGGATGGTGTTTAGAGCATAGTGTATAGAGAGTGGGAATTAGAGGAGAGTGTTAAGAGGATAGTGTTTATGGACTGGGGATTAGAGGATAGTGTTTAGAGACTGTTGATTAGATGATAGTGTTTAGAGGATTGTGTTTAGAGAGTGGGGATTAGAGGATAGTGTTTAGAGACTGTGGATTAGATGATAGTGTTTAGAGAGTGGGGATTAGAGGATAGTGTTTAGAGGATAGTGTTTAGAGGATAGTGTTTAGAGAGTTGGGATTAGAGGATATTGTTTAGAGGATAGTGTTTAGAGATGGGGATCAGAGGATAGCGTATAGAGAGTGGGGATTAGAGAGTAGTGTTTAGAGAGTGGGGATTAGAGGAGAGTGTTTAGAGGATAGTGTTTAGAGATGGGGATTAGAGGATAATGTTTAGGGGATAATGTTTAGAGAATGGGGATTAGAGGAGAGTGTTTAGAGAGTGGGGATTAGATGAGAGTGTTTAGAGGATTGTGTTTAGAGGATAGTGTTTAGAGAGTGGGGATTAGAGGAGAGTGTTAAGAGGATAGTGTTTAGAGACTGGAGATTAGAGTCTAGTGTTTAGAGTTTGGGGATTAGAGGAGAGTGTTAAGAGGATAGTGTTTATGGACTGGGGAGTCGAGGCTAGCGTTTAGAGGATTGTTTTTAGAGAGTGTGGATTAGAGGCTAGTGTTTAGAGAGTGGGGATTAGAGGAGAGTGATTAGAGGATTGTTTTTAGAGAGTGTGGATTAGAGGCTAGTGTTTAGAGAGTGGGGATTAGAGGAGAGTGATTAGAGGATAGTGTTTAGAGAGCTGGGATTAGAGGCTAGTGTTTAGAGGATAGTGTTTAGAGAGTGGGGATTAGAGGATAGTGTTTAGAGACTGGGGATTAGAGGAGAGTGTTAAGAGGATTGTGTTCAGAGAGTGTGGATTAGAGGCTAGTGTTTAGAGAGTGGGGATTAGAGGAGAGTGTTTAGAGGATTGTGTTTAGAGAGAGGGGATTAGAGGCTAGTGTTTAGAGGATAGTGTTTAGAGAGTGGGGATTAGAGGCAAGTGTTTAGTGTATAGTGTTTAGAGAGTGGAGATTAGAGGATAGTGTTTAAAGACTGGGGATTAGAGGATAGTATATAGAGTGCGGGGATTAGATGATAGTGTATAGATAGTGTGGATTAGAGGAGAGTGTATAGCGAGTGGGGATTAGAGGCTAGTGTTTAGAGGATTATTTTTAGAGAGTGGGGATTAGAGAATAGTGTTCAGAGAGTGGGGATTAGAGGATTGTGTTTAGAG
>JAFFST010047097.1:9929-14929 GCA_022414735.1 Noturus placidus | reverse complement strand
CAAAGGTATCGATTTCCCATTTGGAACATGTCCTCGTTTACCAAAAATGGAGGTCAGGTTCACACCGTGTCCTAACATCAATCTGGATACTGATGGCATGCATAAGTTTTGGCTCCCTGATTAACCAAACATTTCCAAACCTTTTTTCATTTGTTCTCAACTGCATCAGTCCTTTAACGAGGACGCTAATTGAATTATTTAATTAATACTCTATGGCGGATAACAAATCTCCAGTGTGCCAGGATCTTTCTTTCCTCCTCTTTCTTCTTCGTGCTAAATTTAGCATTCAATCTTCATTACTCATGAGCTGAAACATACAGAAGCCACCGAATGACCCCAACATGTCCCTCACGTAGTGTGTCTCACAGACGTGTACATGATGAACATCATATCTGTATGGCGTCATGTAAAGTATAAAACTGCGCTGTTATAAGAATATAATCCTCAGAGAGAAGGTACAATGAAGCAGTGTCACTATTACTACACTGAAATGGATTATTTTCCTCTAACAGTACGTCCCAGAGTGTTTTAGTCCTCTTATACCACAGCAATTTGCCAACGATTACAACTTGTTTATTATTTCTTAAAGAATTTAAAAAAAGGTTTATTATCAGTAGAGCGTCTGCCGTACACTTCCCTGTGAACGAGCTGTTGCTATAGAAACGACAACATATTATAATTAGAACAAGCGCATTAATATACTGCTGTTCTAGAAACTTCAGACACCTTCTGACCAATCAGAGTCCATCTGCAACAGTTTGATACCAAGCCAGAGATGCTCAGGTTCAAGTGCGAGCACAAATTTTCAGGCAGAAATCAAAATGGCAGTAAAACATCAGTAGCAGTCTAACACCGGCAGCCCTGATGCTCGTCTAATCACAACAGCTGCAAAACTTATGTCCCCCTCACAGCTATAAAATTCATCATGGACGAATATTTGGTTTTCTTCTCTCACGCGACTCCTGGAAATGAGCTTCGTACAAAATAAAAACATCTGTAATTTTAGTGTGTGCCGCTGTTGCAATTAACACAAATCCGAGAAACTCCTGTACTGAAAATTCGTACTTCATAAGTTGTCTTTCAAGGAAGAGTGGCAGCTCTGCTCTTGGGAAGTGAGCAGAGCCTATTACAGGGCCAGAAAAAAAGACAAACTAAGAAATTTTCCAGATTCATGACATGGAAATAAGTCTGTACCAGAGATTGATGTTTTTCATTTAGTTCAGTTGATTTTTTTTTTGAGACCTGTCAAAAATTTGTTGTGGTGAATCTGTAAACATCCATAAACAAAAACTGAAAAAACACACCAGACACCTTTAAGTTTCAACATTATTGTGGCAATACATGTGCCCAGAACCTTTGACATTTTTTGTTTTTTATTACTACAAGGATGGACAGATGTTCAGATATTTTCAGACAAGCAGAGCAGATCTGCAGGAAAAAAAACGACACCCCTTTAAAAAATAAATATGTAACAATTTGATTAAATTAAAATAAAACAAATATAATAACTTAAAAGTGAGAACGTTTATGTATTTCTTTCTTTCTTTATTTTGCATGTTTGATTTATCTACTTGTAAATAAAAAAACAAATGAACAATCAAATACACTTTTTAAATTTAAAGAAGAAATAACTAACAAATTATAAAAAGGCAATAAATACATTTTATATAAACAAAGCTAAAGCATGAAATTAATAACAAAAATATTAAACAGTTATGTATTTATAATGTATTTATGTATTTACAAATATATTATTTATAATATGGCTTATCTAAAATAAATAAATAAATACTTTTTTCTTAACGTGATTTCTACGTCTTTTTAATATTGTTGTAGTTTTTACATTGGCCCACTAGGGGGCCACACACCATTCTGTCTCTGATAGAGAGAGAAACAGAAAGAGAGAAAGAGTGAGACATATACACACACAGAAATAGAGAGAAAGAGTGAAATATGGAGAAAGATAGAGTGAGATAGAGAAATAATGATGATATAGACAGTCCGACATGAAGAAATAGAGAGAGATAGACACACACAGAGTAATAGAGAGAGAGAAAAACAGAGAAAGAGACAGAGAGAAAGACTGAGAGAGAGAGAGAGAGAGAGAGAGAGAGAGTGCCATCTGAATGCTGATGTGTCACGCTGCAGCATCGGCCCACTTAGCCAAGTAACCTCCTCACGCAAGTCTCCTCCCTACTCTTTCATCAGTCTCTCTCTCTCTCTCATTTCTTTTCCCATCTCTATCTCTCTGTAGAAGGGAGGGCGGATCAGGCTGCAGCACTCGAAAAAGGACAGCTTACTGCTGACGCTTACACTTCTGCAAGAGCAAAAAAGGAGGCTGTGCTTGCGTGTGCGTGTGTGCGTATGTGTGTGCATGGCATTGTGGGATTGGTTGTGTGAGAGGACTGGTGCAGTGAGAATGTGGATGTTGCCTTGATGTTTGGTGCAGGATCAGGAGTACACGAGCAACACTGAGGAGAGAGAGAGAGAGTGTGTGTGTTTAATGATAGTGCTGGCACATTAGCTGAGGGAAATGCTGTGACAGGCGTGCCCACGGCATAATGCATGCGTCCAGTGGAGCCAAGACAGCGAAACCCCACTCAACTGATGTGTGTGTGAGTGTGAGTGTGAATGTTAGTGTGAGTGTGAGTGAGCGTGTGTGTGTGTGTGCGTGTGTGTGTGTGTGTGTGTGTGCACTTCATGTCAGATGCATCAGGGCTTCTCAATGCATCTAATAAAGACGGAAAGTACATGGCAGTGAAATATGGCATGTATCTTCAGACCTGGATCAAATCTGGATTAACAAACAAAAAACAAACAAACAAATCAGAATCAGGCAACAAGTGTTGAATCTAATTTATTTTTATTCTGAGTGTCCACATTACATTATGTAAATTACAGGTGACTAATATGATTTGTTCAGGACTTCCGTCTCGTCTAATCTCATTTTTTCATTTGTTGCTGTAGTAGGAATACATGCGCTACTTATCTATTTAGCTACATTGCCATTTATTACGTTTTTATACTCGCTGACCTGAACGTATTCGGCTCAGAGAACAAGAACCCGAATAACCTTTTTAAAAAACATTTTGCATAATGTTTTATATAGAGGCTATAAATGTTACTACAACATTGTTACAATGTTTTTCAGTTTAGAAGTTTCTGGATTCTTATTGGTCCTAAGGTTTCAGTTTCAGTTTCTATAACAGGGCTGCTACAAATCACAGGTTTATATTAATGTGCTTGTTTGAATGCGTTATTGTTTCTATAGCAACAGCTCAGTCACTGATATGGTGACTTTTTCTGTAAGACGATGATTATGTAACAATCAGTATGTTTACATGGACAATGATAATCTGATATTATCAGATTACCGTGTATTTACCTAATGTATAGTAGGTGAAATACATGTATCTTGGCTACTATAGGTATGTACGTGGTTCGGGACACAGGCCACGGCTTTGAGCAGTCTTCTACTTGCATGTATATCATGACAAATAATTAACTGTACTTGAAGCTTTTGTAAAATAAAATAAAAAAGCACCCACAACTGTATACGGGACCATAATGAAGACGAACTGTATGTTGATATGTGAAATTCTGGAGGGAACGTCAAACGGCATGGCATGGGGACGTAATGTAATAACGCGTGCTGTTAATCGATCTATGTTCTATAACATGTAAAACATGAACATGAAAGGAATATTCTAAAAGCAACTCATGTAAACATCTTAATCACGATATTGTCTTATTCAGAATAAGGTCAATAATTTGATTATTGCTGTCTATGTAAACATAGTCATTTATGGAAGGAGTCTTCAATGTCAGCTCATCGTAACAGTTAGAGGTAAAGCTGTAACTTAACTAACTTTAACTAAGTTTTCTGACATCTTCTGGACAGAGGAGTTTACGCTTTATTTGCGGTTTCTCTGTAATTAAATCTTACACCATATTAAATGTGTAAAAATAAAATAAAAAGTCTTTCGTGATTGGACATTGCCTTTTGGCTAAAACACGATTCATGTTGAAATGTCTACATTGGTAGCTAACTAGGAAACTTTTACTTATTTTGTAGTATTCAGCACACGATCCCCTGTGTAGTTACAATGACAACCAGTATGGATATGGGAGCAAATGTGACAAGAGTCCGAACAAATTAATCCGTTTTGTTCATGTAAAATTGTGTGTGGGGGAAATAGAAAGAAAGAAAGAAAGAAAGAAAGAAAGAAAGAAAGAAAGAAAGAAAGACTAATAACAAACAAATAAATGAAGAATCAAAAAAGAAATTCATTTAGACATATAAAATAAAACAAAGAAACAAACAAATAAATAAATAAATCGCAATACAGCAGGCATTTGGTGAAACAAATGTCTGATTTAAGAAATAATCAGCACTGCAAATGGTAAACCAGAGAAACAGCTACAGCTCTTATCAGGAGCCCAGATCTGTACAGTGGTGTGTGTATATGTGTGTGTGTGTTGCGGTTCTGGCTGCCTGTGTTAATGAACGTGCTCTCTGCAGTGCGCCTCCGTGCCTTCAGCTCTGCCATCGAAGATGTGCGTTAGAGAAAGAGATCACGTAGGCAGCAGCAGCAGCAGCAAGAGGTCGAGCGTGACGTGTTGAGATAGTTACACACTCTCGTCAGAGGAACCCCTAGTGCTTCTGCATCAGCCAAACGCAGAATCATACAGCTACTTCGTCGAGGTTTATTCCAGAAAAAAAAAATCTCAGCTTCCGCAATGCATTGTACAGTTGAGTGTAAAAGTTTGTGTGCCTTTATGAAGATAACAAATATATTTAATATGAAATCAACAAGATTTTTAATATTTCAGGCTTCACAGATCACGTTTCCTCTAACAAAAATAAAAATAAACGGAATCAAATAGAAATCGGACTTAGACTTTTGGTTGTTTGCTTTCCTTTCAGTTTATTAGTTTAGACTTAAACACTCACACTCATGGGGGGGGGGGGGGGGGGGGGGGGGGGGAAAATTTTTTTT
>JAFFST010047095.1:118585-129006 GCA_022414735.1 Noturus placidus | reverse complement strand
GAATAATTTTGCTCGCCCAATTTTTCAGTTTTTTATTTGTTGAAAAAGTTTGAAATATCCAATAAATTTTGTTCCACTTCATGATTGTGTCCCACCTGTTGTTGATTCTTCACAAAAAATTACAGTTTTATATCTTTATGTTTGAGGCCTGAAACGTGGCAAAAGGTCGAAGAGTTCAAGGAGGCCGAATACTTTCGCAAGGCACTGTACATAACACACACAGAGTGCAGGAGGGTACAGACATCATTGCAGTGCAATTATTGCACAAAAAGGTATGGTCAAATAATATTTTTATGTATGCACTGTTATGTCACACTGTAATAATGTCTATAAAAGGTCAAGGGAGTCATCAGTACAGTTTTAGATATAAACACCCAAACAGAAGAATTCATCTCTTAGGTTGTTTACATTTCTGTTTGAAAGCTAGCTAGCTACACTCGGAGCTCAGGGATATCGAGGTGATGTCAGGTTTACTGAAAGAAGAGAAGACTAGAACATTTTGTTTTATAAGATAAAATGTCATGTTCCTTATTACTAGAAAAGACTATTACTGTTTTAATCATTTCCTGTGGTATTGTATGCCAACATTATAATTTTGTTAAAACTGGTTGATTTGTTAAGACTGCATGATCGTTTGATTTGATAAAACTGGTTGATTTAATAAAACTGGTTGATTTGGTAAGACTGGTTGATTTGGTAAAACTGGCTGATTTGATAAAACTGGTTGATTTGATAAAACTGGTTGATTTGGTAAGACTGGTTGAATTGATAAGACTGGTTGATTTGGTAAAACGGTTGATTTGGTAAGACTGGTTGATGGTAGATTTGGTAAGACTGGTTCAATTGATAAGACTGGTTGATTTGGTAAGACTGGTTGATGGTAGATTTGGTAAGACTGGTTGATTTGGTAAGACTGGTTGATGTTTGATTTGGTAAGACTGGTTGATGGTAGATTTGGTAAGACTGGTTGAATTGATAAGACTGGTTGATTTGGTAAGACGGTTGATTTGGTAAGACTGGTTGATGGTAGATTTGGTAAGACTGGTTGAATTGATAAGACTGGTTGATTTGGTAAGACTGGATGATGGTAGATTTGGTAAGACTGGTTGATTTGATAAGACTGGTTGATTTGGTAAGATTGGTTGATGTTAGATTTGGTAAGACTGGTTGATTTGGTAAGACTGGTTGATGGTAGATTGGGTAAGACTAGTTGATGGTTTGATTTGGTAAGGCTGGTAGATTGGTTAAGACCGGTTGATGTTAGATTTGGTAAGACTGGTTGATTTGGTAAGACTGGTTGATAGTAGATTGGGTAAGACTAGTTGATGGTTTGATTTGGTAAGGCTGGTAGATTGGTTAAGACTGGTTGATGGTAGATTTGGCAAGACTGGTTGATTTGGTAAGACTGGTTGATGGTAGATTTGGTAAGACTGGTTGATGTTAGATTTGGTAAGACTGGTTGATTTGGTAAGACTGGTTGATTTGGTAAGACTGGTTGATGGTTGATTTGGTAAGACTGGTTGATTTGGTAAGACTGGTTGATGGTAGATTTGGTAAGACTGGTTGATTTGATAAAACTGATTGATTTGGTAAGACTGGTTGGTGGTTGATTTGGTAAGACTGGTAGATTTGGTAAGACTAGTTGATTTGGTAAGACTGCATGATGGTTTGATTTGATAAAACTGGTTGATTTGTTAAAACTGGATGATGGTAGATTTGGTAAGACTGGTCGATGGTAGATTTGGTAAGATGGTTGATTTGGTAAGACTGGTTGATGGTAGATTTGGTATTTGGAAAAACGTTTCTGCATATTCTTAGAGCCAATCAATATTGTCGTGGAAATTGCGGACGCAGATGGACAGAGAGATCTGTCCATTTTTATTGCTGAATACCACTAAAATAGGATGTACACTCTTCATTGAAATGGTTCAGTGTGACCATCTGGCTTAGATTATTATAATAATCCTTTGTAAAAAAAAAAAAAAATTTAATAAATACATAAATAAACAAAACAAAAGAGGAATCACCTGGATATTCACATGGGAACCCCTGGTATCAGAGTTGTTTGTGTGTTATCCACACCTGTCTGTTTTATACCAGGACGTCCATTTATGTTCTTTTGGGTTCATCATTCTGGCTTTTCCCCTAGTTGGGTGTGTGTGTCAATAAAAGAGCAATGGTACAAATGCATTGTTTTTACGATGCTTCCTGGTCACGTTTGTTCCTCACCCACGACACAATTTTATAGAAAAAACACCATGCTCAGGTTCGAGACTGAAGTGTACTGCTTTCTTTAGTGCCCCCTTGTGCTGAGTAAATGAAATGAGTCCACGTGAGACTTTTTGTCCTTGTGGGTCACTTTGAATACCTTGTTCCATTTTTTTGCTATCTTTTACACAAACACACGCCACTCCTTTCTGTGCCATTCAATCTTTAACGCAAACCTTTAAAACCGTGGCTGATGTGAGGAGATGAAAGCGAGGAAGTCAGTTCGGTCAATATCAGAGTGATGATGAGCTGGGCTGGAGCTACACACACACACACACACACACACACACTCACACACTCACCTACACACATGGAAATGCTGCCTTTGATTAATTTCCTTCTCCTCTGCCATTTACTCACCAAACAGACTAAAGATGGAAGCACACACACAAACGTCGACTTGAACCCCCACCTATTAAAGTCTATTCACAGGCACAGTTTGCTTGTGGGATTCATATTGTGTTCACGTTGTTTAGAAAAGCACAACACACTCTCATCTCTCTCGTCTCTCGCTCTCTCTCTCTTTGCTCCACCCAGATGTTTCAGGTACTTGAAGAGTCTCTTAAGCTCGCATCTGTGCTTGATTGTATGTGCCCTTTGTTTGGTGAAAGCAGACAGGTGTCCTACTGCCTGTTACCTGTCACAAAACAGGCCCTGACCTGCTCAACCAGAGGAGATCGCACACACACATCCACACACGTCTCATCATTCCCTTTATTTCTCCTGAATCAACTGACAGTAATTTGTTCAGCAAACATAGTTAGGTCAATTTTAGATAACTGCTTTTTGTGTGTTCTCATTGTCTCTTGCTCTCTCTCTCATTCTCTCTCATTCTCTCTCTCTCTCTCTCTCTCTCTCTCTCTTTGTGTTTGTCATTCTTGGGTTCTGATCTAACATTCTGCCCTTCTGTAGCCTTGCTATCATATAAATTCTCCATCCTGCTCACACGTTTGCATTAATACGCTTGTTATTGTCTATAGCAAAAGCCTAAACATCAGCTCCTCATAAACACATGTAATTGTAATTATATATATATATATATATATATATATATATATATGTTTACTATGGTGATATACTTCTCTAACATTTTACAGAAGGAGTCTCCTGTGTGAGGGCTTCGTACCAGTTAAACCTGTACGTTTAAGCTGTCTGACATTTTCAGGACAGAAATTACATTACATAATTACTAATTACATAATAAGTGTCAATTTTTCTGTCTGATTCAAATCAAGAGATAGTAAGGGAATGGCCAGTTTATAACTGCTATAGCATAAGTGATAAGAGGTGGCTGTGGATCAGGTGGTAGAGGTTGTCCACTAATCGTAGGGTTGGTGGATCGATTCCTGGCCCGGATGACTCCACATACCAAAGTGTCCTTGGGCAAGACAATGAACCCCAAGTTGCTCCCGATGGCAAGTGAGCACCTTACATTGCAGCTCTGCTACCATTGGTGTGTGTGTGTGTGTGTGTGTGTGTGTGTGTGTGTGAATGGGAGAATGAGACACAGTGTAAAGCGCTTCGGATAAAAGCGCTATATAAGTGCGCCATTTACAATTTACAAGAGGAAGTTATTTCGTTAGACATTCCGCGATGTCCGCGATATTAAATGCAACTATAAATCGATAAAAAGTATGACAGAAATACATTTTGTTCTTGTTGTTGGCAAATTGGGAAATTCCGTTAAAAACGAAACATAGTCATTTCCTTTCACCGTTACAGGATCTTTATCGTGTAATCAGACACGGAGGAAGTAAAATAAAATGGCGCACTTATATAGCGCTTTTTTATCCAAGGCACTTGGATCCAAAGCGCTTTACACTGTGTTTCATTCACCCATTCACACACACACTCACACACCAATGGTAGCAGAGCTGCCATGCAAGGCGCTAACTTGCCATCGGAGGCAACTTAGGGTTCAGTGTCTTGCCCAAGGACACTTCGGCATGGGATCACCCGGGCCGGGATTCGAACCGCCAACTGCACGGTTAGTGGATTAGTGGACAACCCGCTCTACCGACTGAGCCACAGCCGCCCAAAAGACACGTCATCGCACGGTCTGTTATAGAATTTAACCAGGATCGGGTACAGTGTGAAAGTGAAGAATCCTATAGTCTAGCTTTGCTACAGGAAACTTTCCCTCAGAGATTCTACTAAGAGCTCAGATCTAACGCTATGCTAACTTTGTGGGCTCCAAGGTTTTTAGCAGGAAACATCATGACCTCCTGAGGTCATGCAACCCACACACACACAAAAAAGACACGCAGTACACACACACACACACACAGGGCCTTAATGTCATTATCTGAGTGTCGTTCGTGTCGAGCGGCTTTCTGACAAGAGACGTGGAGCAGCACACATGCATGAATGTAGCGCGTCCATTAGCCTGGGTCCATTCAGCCAGATGGCCCTAAGTGAAGAGAGGCCTGCATGCATGCGCGTCCTCAACCCGTCTCAACACACACACACACACACACACACACACAGTTTTAATGATACTGCCTCTGTATGAACCCTTTGGCAAGTGCAGGATGGAGGACGGAGGGTGGGGTAGGACGAGCCAAACAGAAGCGTGTCTCTGTGTCCGCGTCTGCAGCCGAACAGAGGATTTCTCTCACAGAGGCCTGATGTCCACAAAAGCCAGGCTTAGCGCTAACAAGGTTAAACCCCGCTGAAAAAGAGTGACTTTTTCAATCAGCCAGATTTGTGTTTCTGCCCTGCGCCATAATTAGCTTTGCTACGGGACGCAGGGGGAGCGAGAGATGAGGAGAGGAGAAGGAGGAAAGGAAAAGAGGCGAGCACTGGAGGAGGAGATCAAGGGGTGAGAGACAGACAGAGAGAGAGAGAGAGAGAGAGAGACATAGAGAGAGAGGGATGACAGTGAGGAGCATTGTAGCGTTGCTCAGATCGGGAGGAGTAAATCTGATTAGCCGCTCGTGTCAGATGCAGCTTAACATTCATGGCAACTTTCTACTTTCTGCCTCGCCAGACTATTTTTTTTTCTCCCTCCGTCTTTCTCTTTTATTCTTTCATCATTTGTCATAAATCCATCCCGTATTTGGCTCTTCACATGAAATGCTCTCATAGGCTACATAGATACCTTTAAAAAAAAATCCCGTTCTTTTCTTTCCAGATCAAATCCATGTCACGGAGCGGAGACGAGCGTTTATCCGAGGCCTCGCTTCTGTGTTTGCCCACCTGTGTGTGTGTGTGTGTGTGTGTTATTACTTTCAGTGTACTGTATTCACTGCTCTTTTGGCTTGCTAGTACCTTAGCAATGTCCTCCAAGTGCCATACGGCGTCCAGGGACACTGTAACCACGGAGACAGTGAGCTATGATGGGAGTAGGTGGGTCAACAAGCCTCTCGTGATAGACTGTTTGGAGTGAGTCGGGGTGGCGAGGGTCAGCAGATGATTTAGAGAACATCTTGAGTTATAGAGGGGTGTGTATGTCTTTTGTGTGTGTGTGTGTGTGTGTGTGTGTGTGTGTGTGTGTGTGTGTGTGTGTGTGTGTGTGTGTATGTGTGTGTTTATTGTGTTTTATTGAATATATGAGTTACGTCCCAGCTGAAATAAACAATAGAAACCATCAAGAAATTCTAATGGTTTCCATTACAAATACCATTAAAAACCATCAGCTAATCATGAAAACCATTACAGGTCCTTAATGGTATCCACAAGACAAAACATGCCAGTAACAGATCGCAACAAGTTACCAGTAGAGATCCACAGGGAGCATTACAGTTTCCATTAGAACCAGTAAAACCATTACAAATTCTATAAGGGCTCCTTTTGTGTTTTTCAGCAGGGCTGTATACTTTTGCATGATTTAAATAGCACTAAAGAGCTGAGTGCAAATGTTTGTGCACCCTTCCTTTAACAGTATTAACCCTAGCAAGGCTTTCACACACGTTTCAGATGCGGTGCAGATGTTTTTGATTTCCACGTGATGGTTTTTCACAAGTTAACATAACCCTTATAGGGTTTACTTGAGTCCACACGTGCGTAACACACACAGGAATTTCACACGATCGAATACCGTACCACTGGAATAATTACAAAAATATACTTTTTCTCATACGTGTGATTTCAGAATGGTTCAGATTTTCACGTCTTCCTTCATGATCATAAATAACAAAGAGTTTCAACAACAAATGTACTTATTGAATGTTTTATAAATAATGACGACTTTCAGATCTTTTGCTGTTTGTTTGTTTTTTACCTCTACTAACTTCACAGACATTTATGTTCTCACATTTTGCTTGCGCCTTTATGTTTATTTCCCCCAGGTTTTAAAAGATGAAAAGGTTGTGCTTGCTGTTTTCTTTAGGATTTTTTCCCTTCTTTTTTTTGTCATTAAATGCCTGATGATGCAAATTCACCCTATATGGATATATGTGCCTGTATATGGCTGTGTGATAAGTGTGTGTTCATTGTCTGTGTCTTTGGATGCAAAGGGTTTTGTGTTTGTGTGTGTGTGTGTGTGTGTGTGTGTGTTTTTGTGTGTGTTTGTGTGTTTGTGTGTATGTGTGTGTGTGTGTGTGTGTGTGTGTGTGTGTGTGTGTGTGTGTGTGTGTGTGTGTGTGTGTGTGTGGCATTTGCGGATGTAAAAGAGTCTGTAAGGAGCTGGGAGGATCTTTGTCCCACTTCTCGCTGTTTGTTTAACCAGAGGCCAAGACAGGAAGCCAGCCCACACAACTCCTCCGTCACCATGACAACGCCTCTGTTGACTGTGGCACATTTAGCCCTGAGCTGCTTCTGAAGGAAGAGACTACCGAGGACAGGGACAGTTTGTCTCTGTGTGTGTGTGTGTGTGTGTGTGTGTGTGTGTGTGTGTGTGTGTGTGTGGAAGGGAATCACAGTCTGTTTAAGTAGTTCAGATTATATATTCAGTTTTGAACTGCTATGAAAGTTCTATAAGTTTAATAAAGACGAGATTTTGCACTTTTGAGAAGTCTGAGATAAAAGGAATGGACTAGCCGCCGTCTTTACAAGCGATATCAGAGGAATAAAAGTAATTTTTCACTCGAATACAGTACAAATCAGACATGAATTAATGATTGGTCTCAAAAGCGCATAAACCTTGACGGCTGTCACGTGCCAGTCTATAGAGCACTTCATTATTTAGGCTTTATCATTTGTATAAATGTTCTATATATTCTGTAATACAGTGGTTGTCAAAGTGGGGGCCGCGGGGGGCCTCAACAATTTGGTGTGCAAATAAATTCTTACACTCAGACCCCCCCCCCCCCCCCCCCCCCCCACACACACACACACACAATCAATTCCTAATGTAATGTACAGATGTAAGATGTAATTATTAATATATATAGATATATTCAGAAGTCTGTATTTTTAAAGTGTTTTAAAGACATCTTGCAAAAAGGGGGCCTCGGTCAAAGGTTAATGCCATTTGGGGAGCCATGAACTGGAAAAGTTTGGGAACCACTGCTATAATATATACAGTATAATTATTCAGTTTATATTATGGCTAGATAGATTTAAATATTCAAGCTTTCATAATAACTTTGTCGCTCGTAATGTATTGGGTTTAGTTTTTTTATTTAATGAAGTTTTCCTTTTCATTTTTTTATGTAAAACACATAAATACTTTATTTAAATGTAGATAGATAGATAGATAGATAGATAGATAGATAGATAGATAGATAGATAGATAGATAGATAGATAGATAGATAGATAGATAGTTCTTTGTCAAGGTTTTATCATGCTCAGTTTCTGTCTAAATAAATGATTCTAATTTCAGGAAAAAAATACAAATAAACACACGATGATCACCATGCAGATAAACTATTACACTAATAATCTTGCAGTCAGTGTGTTACCATGCTTACTGTGTGATGATCACTTCCTCTGTCCCACAACACTGCTCTGTTGACGAAGGAGAAATAACAAGATGGCGCCTGCGAAGAAAAAATCAGTTGCTTTTTAAAATATACACTTTCAAGGAGATTTTTTTTGTTAATCTAGTAATTATTGAAAATGGACAAGAAATAAAGACCCTCCTACACACACACACACACAGACACACACACACACACACACACACACACACAAACAAATACAGCGTGCATCATAGACCTTCTTCTCAGTGCATCAATTACCCCTCTGTCCGGTTTGTGTGCCCTGAGTTGAATCTCAAAAGCGACGCTGTCCACCTTAATCAACGTCCGGTCAGCTCTCTGTGACCCTCGCAGCTAAAACCATACTCTGCTGGACAACTCTTTATTTCTGCCTTTCTTTGTCCTCACTCTGATCTGTTCCCATCTGTCAGATGGGACAACCCTCCATCCCTTTCTATCAATCTTTCTGTCCCTGTCCTTTTCACTTCACCCAGAGCTCATCCATCTCTCACTGGCAGACGCCATAGACTCCGAGTCAGCACAGGCCCCATGAGGCAGCATGGCATCTTTCACCAGCCATACAGCCACCAGGAGGACTCCCACAGAGGCTAGATGATGATGGGAGTTAGTTTTTTGATGAACATTGTCCTCTGTTTAGTCTATCTATTAATATACAATTCATTCCATATGCTTGCTTTTTTTTGCTTATTGACCACTAAAAGGTTGCACAGTGAACTGAACTATGGTTGTGTCCTACACAGAACCTTGAGTATAGTTATGATATTACTGTATATGTGGGCTGAAAAATGTGAGTTTGTGTAATATCTGTAAATTTACACTTGTAATATATGTGTGTGCATCTCTTTCTGTTAATATAAACAGTTGAGAGTATGTATTGCATCCTTGTTATTTCCAGTATTGTATGTTAAACACTATGTAGCATCACTATACTGGCCGTCTATATTGCCCCACTATACTGCCCCACTATACTGCCCCACTATACTGCATCACTATACTGCATCACTATACTGCCCCACTATACTGCATCACTATACTGCCCCACTATACTGCATCACTATACTGTGTCACTATACTACCCCACTATACTACATCACTAAACTGCATCACTATACTGCCCCACTATACTGCCCCACTATACTACACCACTAAACTGCATCACTATACTGCCCCACTATACTACATCACTAAACTGCATCACTATACTGCCCCACTATACTGCCCCACTATACTACATCACTAAACTGCATCACTATACTGCATCACTAAACTACATCACTAAACTGTATCACTATACTGCATCACTATAGTGCCTCACTATACTGCATCACTATACTGGCCGTCTATACTGCCCCACTATACTGCCCCACTATACTACATCACTATACTGCATCATTATACTGCATCACTATAGTGCATCACTATACTGCATCACTATACTGGCCGTCTATACTGCCCCATTATAATGCATCATTATACTGCCCCACTATACTACATCACTAAACTGCATCACTATACTGCCCCACTATACTGCCCCATTATAATGCATCATTATACTGCCCCACTATACTGCATCACTATACTGCATCACTATACTGCCCCACTATACTGCCCCATTATACTTCATCACTAAACTGCATCACTATACTGCATCACTATAGTGCCTCACTATACTGCATCATTATACTGCATCACTATACTGGCCGTCTATACTGCCCCACTATACTACATCACTATACTGCATCATTATACTGCATCAATATACTGCCCCACTATACTGCCCCACTATACTGCATCACTATACTGCCCCACTATACTGCTCTATTATACTGCATCATTATACTGCCCCACTATACTGCATCATTATACTGCATTACTATACTGCAACAATATACTGCCCCATTATACTGCATCATTATACTGTCCCACTATACTGCCCCACTATACTGCATCACTATACTGCATCACTATACTGCTCCATTATACTGCATCATTATATTGCCCCACTATACTGCATCACTATACTGCATCACTATACTGCCCCACTATACTGCCCCATTATACTGCATCACTATATTGCATCACTATACTGCATCACTATATTGCATCACTATACTGCCCCACTATATTTACATTTACATTTACATTTATTCATTTAGCAGACGCTTTTATCCAAAGCGACTTACAAGTGCACACTCATACACCAATGGTAGCAGAGCTTCCATGCAAGGTGCTAGCTTGCCATCGGGGGCAACTTAGGGTTCAGTGTCTTG
>JAFFST010047095.1:93627-115799 GCA_022414735.1 Noturus placidus | reverse complement strand
GTACAGGATCGAGTATGCAGGTTGATGAATTGGCTGAAGAGATTATGGAAGCTAGTTCAGTCTCACTAAGGGGAGTAAAATATTCTAAACATTGATTTGATATTGCTATATTATTATCTATAGGGCTAGTTATAATACTGTCTGGTTTTAATTTATTGGCCTGAATTTCACATCTAATATTGTCCACCTTATCAGTGAAGAATTTAATGAAATCTTCACTACTATGTAATGATTGAGTGTTTCTCTCTGTAGTAGTTTTATTTCTAGTTAATTTTGCTACTGTGTTGAATAGAAATCTGGAATTGTTTGTATTATTTTCTATTAAGGTGGAGAGATAGACTTTTCTAGTGTCACTAAGGGATTTTTTATACTTCAGTAAACTCTCCTTCCATACGGTTTGGAATATTACCAATTTCGTTTGGCGCCATTTACGCTCTAATTGCCTAGTGATTTGTTTTAAGGTACGCATTTGATCATTATACCACGGTGCTAATTTTTTCTCTCTAATTAATTTTCTTTTGAGTGGAGCCACTCTATCTAATATGTAGCGGAGAGTTGACACAAAGCTTATAGTCGCATTATCGAGGTCTATCGGATCGGACGCTGACCCAAATCTAATTGACGTTTCTGAGAGATTATTTATGAAGCTAGTTGCAGTAGCTGGTGTGAAGGTACGTTTTACACGGTAGCGAGGTGAGGTGGAAATATAATGATCAATATGAATTGTAGATGAGATAAGATAATGATCTGAGACAATTTCACTGCACCACTATACTGCACCACTATACTGCATCACTATACTGCATCACTATACTGCCTCACTATACTGCCCCATTATACTGCATCATTATACTGCCCCACTATACTGCATCAGTATACTGCCCCACTATACCGTCCTACTATATTGCATCATTATACTGCATCACTATACTGCATCACTATACGGCATCATTATACTGCATCACTATACTGCATCACTATACTGCATTACTATACTGCATCACTATACTGCCCCACTATACTGTCCCACTATACTGCATCATTATACTGCATCACTAGACTGCATCATTATACTGCATCTCTATACTGCATCACTATACTGCATCACTATACTGCATCACTATACTACATCATTATACTGCATCACTATACTGCATCATTATACTGCATCACTATACTGCATCACTATACTGCATTACTATACTGACCCATTATACTGCCCCAATATACTGGCCAACTATACTGCATCATTATACTGCATCACTATACTGCATCACTATACTGCATCACTATACTGCCCCACTATACTGCATCACTATACTGCACCACTATACTGCGTCACTATACTGCCCAACTATACTGCATCACTACACTGCATCACTCTACTGCCCCACTATACTGCATCACTATACTGCCCCATTATACTGCATCACTATACTGCACCACTATACTGCTCCACTATACTGCATCACTATACTGCATCACTATACTGCATCACTATACTGCACCACTATACTGCATCACTATAGTGCATCATTATACTGCATCACTATACTGCATCACTATACTGCATCACTATATTGCCCCACTATACTGAATCACTATACTGCCCCACTATACTGCATCACTATACTGCCCCACTATACTGTATCACTATACTTTACCACTATACTTCTCCACTATACTGCATCACTATACTGCATCTCTATACTGCATCACTATACTGCATCACTATATTGCCACACTATACTGCATCACTATACTGCCCCACTATACTGCATCACTATACCGCCCCACTATACTGCGTCACTATACTGCACCACTATACTGCATCACTATAGTGCACCACTATACTGCATCACTATACTACACCACTATACTGCATCACTATACTGCATCACTATAGTGCAACACTATACAGCATCACTATACTGCATCACTATACTGCATGACTATACTGCATCATTATACTGCCCCACTATACTGCATCACTATACTGCATCACTATAGTGCACCACTATACTGAATCACTATACTGCATCACTATACTGCATCATTATACTGCCCCACTATACTGCACCACTATACTGCATCACTATACTGCACCACTATACTGCACCACTATACTGCACCACTACACTGCACCACTATAATGCATCACTATACTGCACCGCTATATTGCACCGCTATACTGCACCGCTATACTGCCCCACTATACTGCACCACTATACTGCACCACTATACTGCATCACTATACTGCACCACTATACTGCACCACTATACTGCCCCACTATACTGCATCACTATACTGCCCCACTATACTGCATCACTATACTGCCCCACTATACTGCATCACTATTCTGCCACTCTATTCTGCCACTATATTGTACAGCTATACTGAACTGTTATACTGCCTTACTTCACTGCCATACTATACTAAACTGCTATACTGTCCTCTATCCTTCTTTGCTTTACTACCCTACTGTACTGCCTTTTTATCCTGTATACACTTGCAACCTGGCTAGAGTTGTAACTAACTAGCTAACAGTGTAGCTGAATCTTGCTAATTAGAACCACTCTTCAACAATGTCGAGATAGGTATAGACTGTGAGTAACAATTTTACTATTTAATTCATGTACTATTTTCAGAACAGTTTAGAATTTGCTAGCGCTCATTTTGACAGTTTAAAGGCTTCACTATGTCAATTCAAGAAATACGATATTTTAGCATAATGCAAAAGCTAGCAAAAGAAATATTGATGTAACAAAGAGGTCTCGGGCACAGATTAAAAATGTATGTGCAAAGAGTTTATGAAACAGAGGCAGAGTCAGAACTAGTCTAGTGCTATGGACTGTGGGATGTCGGGAACTTGGGCAGTGGGATAAGGTGACAGGCTTTGGAAAACCAGTCTATGATTGTGTGTGTGGCCTTGTGAATAGGGAAGATCGGTGATGAAGTCTAGTTCTATGTGTGACCGGGGCATTAGGGGATGCAGAATTGTTCTAACAGCCTGGCTAGTGGTTGGCATAAGGGTTTGGTTTGTGCACATACTGGACATCCCTTAACATACTGCTCAGTATGTTCTCTTCTTAGATTCGTGAGAGTGAGTCTGCTTCACCATGTTTAGAGTCAGGTCTATAGATGATTTAAAAGATAAAGTGTGTGAAAAACAGAGATCAAAAGGCTTGACAAATGTTAAGTCTTTTTGGATGACTTGATATACTCTTGATGTACTGGTCCGTCATTATAATTAAGGGTTACTTGGAGCCCTACAGCAAGTGCCTCCAGTCCTCTAAAGCAGCCATGATGGTGAGGATGTTGTGCCTCAGTGTTCCACTCAATAATCTTTCACCATTCTGAACCATCTGATAAAATGCTCGATATGTTGAAGATCCTTGGCTGTTTTGGTTTGAGGCTTCCACCTTACTCTGGTCCATCTCTACCCCATTCTCATCAAGGACATAATGTTGGAACTCACATAAGGTTTGTGAAATTCACATTTCTCCAACTTGACTTACAGGTTGTTCTTTAACAGTACAGCATGTACCTGGGTGATATGCTCTGCTTACGTTCTTGAGAAGATAAATATGCATTCTATGAAAATGATCACACATGAGTGCATGAAATCTCTGAGAACTGCATTTATGAATGCTTGGAAAACAGCTGGTGCATTGACAAGACCATAAGGCATGAATGGATATTCATAATAATCATATTTGTAATATGGAGGCTGTTTGGGGTTTTTGGTTTCAGGTCTGAAGTTACTTTGAAAAGTCCCTGATTCCCACAGTAAAGACTCTTTCTGCAGCTCTCTTTTTCCTCAGGTGGGAGTTTGACTTGGGCCAGGGCTGTGAATGGGTGTGCAGGACCTGCTTGTCAGGAAAATCCTGACCAGCTTGTCAGTGTGGACATCTAGAACTGTCTTAGAGACAAAGTGTCATCTCAGCATGTTAGCTCTATCTGTAGTGCTTCACTGAGGCCTTGTCTTTAGTGTCGGCTTGTTCGGTCCACGCTCTGCTGCGACTGTACAGAAAGTTCATGCATACTTTTCCTTCCCTGAGTGAGAATAGCCTCTTTGCGGCATGTTTACCTGATTTAGAGTGATCAAACACTACACAGAATTCTCGTTCAAACGTCTTTAATCACAGTTTGTATAATATCGATGTTAAGAACTTCATATAATACCACATAAATTAAGAGCTTCTATTGTTGGCACACATGAAAGTATAAGAGCTCCTCCTAATTTAATCCTAAATCCTAGTTTAACCCCTGTTTTAACTCATTTGTATGGTATATATCCAACCACAGCAGCATTAGCAACAATAATGACATTTTTAACATATAATCTCCATAAAATAGGATACGGTTTAGATATTATACATATACATGTGTGAATGAATGTGATGAATCATCAGTCACTAGCACTTTGGGTTGTCGGTCAGTCTTTCTCCACCTACCCCTGATTATCACATGGCTTCCCAAAATGACAGGGGACAATGTTCTTAACTAATGCTCCTCACTGAAAGAAAAAAAAAAAGTCCTGTAATTTCTGCACCCCTAATTATTCTCTTTACCTGAATGGCCACTGGTTGGTGGACAATGATCCATTTCCAGAGCTGAATCGCAGCCACTTGGGCCACAATAACCTGCCTACTTCCTAATTACACCCTGAATTTGAAATCAAGTGCATTTGGACACCCAGCACGGGTGAGCTGGGGTCTGGAAAGGCGTGAATAGAGAGATTAAGGGAAAGGAGAAAGGAAAGGCTACTGGATGTCAGTGAAAAACGAGCCGGAAGGACAGAAATTGTATTCCTGGAATATATTTATATATTTCACTTCTTTGGATGCAGCAGGATGAAACAAAACAAACTCTAATATTTGATTAATTACTTTTCTATAAAAGTGTAAAAGCTCTGATTGGGGAAAATGTTGTTTTAATTATAATTTTTTTTAACCAAAGTGTGCAATTTTAATTCAATGTTAAAGTGTGTCCACTTCTCTTACATGCATAACTATGGCCAATGTCATAGGGGGGACAACTGGTAAAGGTTTCCTTGGTTCAGGCGATCCGATAACATATGAAATACTCATTCGTTTAATATCTTTTGGTCAGAATTTTATTTTATTTTATTTATCAGAAAATGAACGTGATGAATAAAATAAAGCAGTTCTCACTGTAACCTCTGCGTATATAGATACAACAATCAACTCTTCACAGATGGGCCAAAGCAAATTCAGAGATTAAATCCCTACAAAACCTCCTTCTCAAATTAAAAGTCACATTAAAAGCTCAAATTAAAAGCTCCTGTTCCTTTTTTAAGCTCGCTGGCTGTTTGTAATCATCGTGAAGCCATGTCAGGTGAAGCCCTTGCTCTTATTAGATGTCATATTCATGCTGTAATCCTACACCTCACGAGCGAGGACAAAGCCCGGTGTACATCTGAGCATTTGAGTGAACACAAGGCAGTCCAAAAACCTGGCATCTTGTGCCTCCCTGCCATGTTCTTGATGTTCTGATCATTGACTTTCTTAATGAGATTGGACAGGCGTGATTGGTGCATCCCGTGGTCCGATACACCAAATGAGATTAGACAGGCTCCAGGCAGATGGGCTTTTCCATTGCAAGGCTGCATTTTCAGGGTCCCTGTTCCTCGGGGGCTTCCTGTCTAGCGGCAAAGTTGTTTACATCATTGCCGTACGCCCACGTGGGTCAAACAGGAAATAAGCACAGGACAGCGACACAGGAACTATGAGAGTAGCTTATCAATGTGGAGTAGGTGGAGGGGCTTAGATCGAATTACCTAATCGGAATGAAACAAGAAAGAGAGGTTGCAGGTTCCCTCCTTCATCTATCTATCTCTCTCTGTCTCTCTCACGGCCATCTGGCTGGTTCCTGGAGAAGCTCCTGAGCCCTGTATGTTTTATTAATTCACTTTCACCTAATTGCACTCTCCTGCGTGAGCCTGCTTGCATGAATAGACATTTAATCAGTGTTTAATCAGCTGGTTAATCAGCGCCGCAGAACACGCACTTGGGATCAGTGCATCAGCATGATGGGGACACACACAGCTAACAATATGGTGTCCTGGGTTATCCGAGGCAAAACTTACTAGGGGTATAAACATCAGTCTTACACAATATGCAATGTTACTTCCATTCTTAAGGCATCAACTCAAATAGTTATTATTTATATATACACATAGTCTTATTTTTGTGTACATCAGCCTGCAATGTTTTCTAACAAACTTAATTGGTTTTATTTTCCAAAACAGAAACAAATTAGCCACCTAAATTAAACCACCATTACCCTGACCAGGCAGTTACTAAGGATGTAGCAAATGGTTCAATTGAACAGCTTGTCCTGTAAGCTAACAGCTCGCATGAGAGTAAAAACCTCATGATGTCTGATGGTGTTTAATGGACAGTGTTTGTGTTTAATTGTGTTTAATAGACAGTGTTGGGTTTAATGGTGTTTAATGGAGAGTGTTGGGGTTTAATCATACTTAATGGATAGTGTTGGGGTTTAATGCAGTTTAATGGACAGTGTTGAGGTTTAATGGTGTTTAATGGACAGTGTTGGAGTTTGATCCTGCTTAATGGACAGTGTTGGGGTTTAATGGTGTTTAATGGAGAGTGTTAAAGTTGAATGGTGTTTAATTGACAGTGGGTTAAATTGTATTTAATGATTAATAATAATTAATCAATTTGTATAGCGCTTTTTACAATGGACATTGTCTCAAAGCAGCTTTACAGAAATATAATTTTTACATTTACAAGCGACTTACAAATGAGAGCACACTCACACACCAATGGTAGCAGAGCTGCAGTACAAGGTGCTAGCTTGCCATTGGGGGCAACTTAGGGTTCAGTGTCTTGCCCAAGGACACTTCGGCATGGGATCACCCGGGCCGGGATTCGAACCACCAACCCCACGATTAGTGGATTAGTGGACAACCCGCTCTACCGACTGAGCCACAGCCACCCTAACATTTAATGGACAGTGTTGGAGTTTAATGATGTTTAATGGACAATGTTGGTGTTTGTTGGTGTTTAATGGACAGTGTTGGTATCTGTTGGTTTTTATTGGATAGTATTGGAGTTTGTTGGTGTTCAAGGGACAGTGTTGAAGTTTAATGATGTGCAATGGACAGTGCTGGAATTTAATGGTGTTTAATGGACAGTGCTGGAGTTTAATGATGTTTAATGGAGAGTTTTGGAGTTTAATGATGTTCAATGGACAGTGTTGGTATTTGTTGGTTTTTATTGGATGGTATTGGAGTTTATTGGTGTTTAATGGGCAGTGTTGTAGTTTAATGATGTTTAATGGACAGTGTTGGAGTTTAATGATGTTTAATGGACAATGTTGATATTTGTTGGTTTTTATTGGATAGTGTTGGAGTTTGTTGGTGTTTAATGGACAGTGTTGGAGTTTAATGATGTTTAATGGACAGTGTTGGAGTTTAATGATGTTTAATGGAAGTGTTGTAGTGTAATGATATTTAATGGACAGTGTTGGAGTTTAATGATGTTTAATGGACAGTGTTGGTATTTGTTGGTTTTTATTGGATAGTGTTGGAGTTTGTTGGTGTTTAATGGACAGTGTTGTAGCTTAATGGTGTTTAATGGACAGTGTTGGTGTTTGTTGGTGTTTAATGGACAGTGTTGGAGTTTAATTGTGTTTAATGGACAGTGTTGGTGTTTGTTGGTGTTTAATGGATAGTGTTGGTGTTTAATGGACAGTGTTAGTGTTTGTTGGTGTTTAATGGATAGTGTTGGAGTTTGTTGGTGTTTAATGGAGAGTTTTGGAGTTTAATGATGTTCAATGGACAGTGTTGGTATTTGTTGGTGTTTAATGGACAGTGTTGGTGGTTGTTGCTGTTTAATGGATAGTATTGGTGTTTGTTGGTGTTTAATGGATAGTGTTGGTGTTTAATGGACAGTGTTGGTGTTTGTTGGTGTTTAATGGACAGTGTTGGAGTTTAATGGTGTTTAATGGACAGTGTTGGTGTTTGTTGGTGTTTAATGGACAGTGTTGGTGGTTGTTGCTGTTTAATGGATAGTATTGGTGTTTGTTGGTGTTTAATGGATAGTGTTGGTGTTTAATGGACAGTGTTGGTGTTTGTTGGTGTTTAATGGACAGTGTTGGAGTTTAATGGTGTTTAATGGACAGTGTTGGTGTTTGTTGGTGTTTAATGGACAGTGTTGGTGTTTGTTGTGTTTAATGGATAGTGTTGGTGTTTGTTGGTGTTTAATGGATAGTGTTGGTGTTTAATGGACAGTGTTAGTGTTTGTTGGTGTTTAATGGATAGTGTTGGAGTTTGTTGGTGTTCAAGGGACAGTGTTGAAGTTTAATGATGTGCAATGGACAGTGCTGGAATTTAATGGTGTTTAATGGACAGTGCTGGAGTTTAATGATGTTTAATGGAGAGTTTTGGAGTTTAATGATGTTCAATGGACAGTGTTGGTATTTGTTGGTTTTTATTGGATGGTATTGGAGTTTATTGGTGTTTAATGGGCAGTGTTGTAGTTTAATGATGTTTAATGGACAGTGTTGGAGTTTAATGATGTTTAATGGACAATGTTGATATTTGTTGGTTTTTATTGGATAGTGTTGGAGTTTGTTGGTGTTTAATGGACAGTGTTGGAGTTTAATGATGTTTAATGGACAGTGTTGGAGTTTAATGATGTTTAATGGAAGTGTTGTAGTGTAATGATATTTAATGGACAGTGTTGGAGTTTAATGATGTTTAATGGACAGTGTTGGTATTTGTTGGTTTTTATTGGATAGTGTTGGAGTTTGTTGGTGTTTAATGGACAGTGTTGTAGTTTAATGGTGTTTAATGGACAGTGTTGGTGTTTGTTGGTGTTTAATGGACAGTGTTGGTGGTTGTTGCTGTTTAATGGATAGTATTGGTGTTTGTTGGTGTTTAAAATACAATGTTGGACTTTGATGGTGTTTAAAGGACAGTGTTGAAGTTTAATTGTGTTTAATGGACAGCGTTGGTGTTTGTTGGTGTTTAATGGATAGTGTTGGTGTTTGTTGGTGTTTGTTGATGTTTAATGGATAGTGTTGGTGTTTGTTGGTGTTTAACAAACAATGTTGGAGTTTGATGGTGTTTAAAGGACAGTGTTGAAGTTTAATGGTGCTTAATGGACAACGTTGGTGTTTGTTGGTGTTTAATGGATAGTGTTGGTGTTTGTTGGTGTTTGTTGGTGTTTAAAAAACAATGTTGGAGATTGATGGTGTTTAATGAACAGTGTTGAAGTTTAATGGTGTTTAATGGACAGCGTTGGTGTTTGTTGGTGTTTAATGGATAGTGTTGGAGTTTGATGGTGTTTAATTGACAGTGTTGGTGTTTGTTGGTGTTTAATGGATAGTGTTGGTGTTTGTTGGTGTTTAACAAACAATGTTGGAGTTTCGTGGTGTTTAATGAACAGTGTTGAAGTTTAATGGTGTTTAATGGACAGTGTTGGTGTTTGTTGTTGTTTAATTACATTTACATTACATTTATTCATTTAGCAGACGCTTTTATCCAAAGCGACTTACAAGTGCACATTCACACACCAATGGTAGCAGAGCTTCCATGCAAGGTGCTAGCTTGCCATTGGGGACAACTTAGGGTTCAGTGTCTTGCCCAAGGACACTTCGGCATGGGATCACCCGGGCCGGGATTCGAACCGCCAACCCTACGATTAGTGGATTAGTGGACAACCCGCTCTACCAACTGAGCCACAGCCGCCCCATTTGATAGTGTGACAGTTTCATGGGAGGTCTTTTTGTTTTACCTCTAGATTGAACCAGATTCCCTGCAAACCTTTCTAGCAAACTTTTTTAAAAACATGAAACAAACCTCCTATTAGAATCTGTATTTGTTTTTGTTTATAACACATTGTCTGTTTGTTGTGATAATACATCAGTACAGCATCTCCACTTGATTCCAAAGTGATTTCCACTTAGGAGGAAAAATACCCTGACCCAGCATCAAGTAAAACATTATTAACCCATAGAACCCCAACAAACAAACTTATAGTGAAGCCATTTCTGACAAACCACATTACACAGACATGCATGGTTGATGTCGCGACAAGAGAATTACCAAGCCAGGCCACACCCCAACAACATTGGTGCACAAACCTGACAACATAGCACATCAATCAAAACACAATGGGATATAGAGCAGATGAGGAAATCCCCCCCCCCCTCCAAAACAAAGAGGTCTCTAAACTGCAACCCCATTAAGAGGTGACAATGAGCACAAGCCGTGCTCCTTAGCATGGAAGGGGACGAGGATAAAACCCACACACAAAACAACACAGTAGCCCACCGTCCCGCTCCGGGTCGGCTTCGGTAAAGGGCTCCTGGGGAATCAGCTTTAATAGGGTTTGTCCTAGCTGGACGATTGTGTGTGTGAGTGTTGATTCAGAAGGTCAGAGGCTTCATAGACTCCATGACCCCAAAAGGAGAGAGTAAACTGGGGGACCAACAGAGCTTTCTGTCTTTCTTTTTTTTTCCACACTAATCTGCGTCAGAGATCAATATGGCGAAGACCAACAGGACAAAGCAGAGAACAGGATTCAGCAGGCTGTCCGATTTTGGAGGCTCTCTAGGGGGGTATAAAGCTGAAACTTTCTCTGCCAGACACTAACCTTTAGCAATACGGGCACATCAGTGGTCAACCTGCTTATCATTCATTACCGTCAGATACCTGGGAAGATGCTAAAGTCTGATACAAAAAGTCTGGTGTCTCACCGGACTTTCTTTCTTTTTTTCTTTCTTTCGTTCTTTTGTAACCAGAGATCAGAGTCACTTTGGCTATTGAGATCTGTTTAAAAGACTCACCATGGTCTCCCGAGGCCAGGGGTTGTTGTAGACACGTCTCCCGGAGCGATGGACATGGAGGAAGGGACGACTCGTGCTATGTAGTCCATTTATAAACTGATGGCCTTCTTCATGTATCCACATGGACGGCTTTTCGGTCAAACTTGTCCCAGCACCAATAACAGCTTATATTGTGTTGTATTTTAAAATATTTCCTTCCTTCCTTCCTTCCAGCTTTCTTTTGTCCCTTTCTGCCTTGTGAACTAACAGTAGATGATAGTTGGGGAATGTGTCTGAGTGTGTATTACATTGTTAATTATTACCACTGTACCAAAATGGGTGCGTCCTGGTTTCCGGAAAGGTCTCACACATGCGTGAACACAAAGTCGCTGGTCAACATTTTGGATATCAGACAGACAGTGGTTCTGTCCTTACATAATAAGTAAAGAATAAAAGTCCAGCTAGCACCTTTATTTTCTCCTGATATGGTCAACAAGGAGATTACACCTCAGGATTCGGGAACGATTGACGAGTCGAACCGTAGTTACATCTTCGTTATCGTGGAGCACGTTAAATTTTAACATACACACCAAACGGTTTTCCATCCAAAAGTTTTGAGCCAGGGAATAAGGAATAGGGTTTCTTTTCCTACTTTTCAACTACAAATAAAAGTCTTAACAGCACAGATACCAAATCTGTTTGTCCTGGGAGCTCGGGCTACTGATATGTCCGCATATATTACCAAATAGGGATGGCTACAGTATATAGACAAGACTGAGCCAGACCCCCAAGTTAAATACTGTCCATTCTCCACACATACACACACAGAGACACACACAGACGTCTAAACAGAGGACAGGAGCAGGAGGACAAAGAGCTTTTGAGTAGCTGTGGACATGGATCAGGTTGTGTCCTGCGCCATACAGAAATCTGCCCGGCTTAATTATATTAGTAAGGATTTACAGAGACGCTGCGAGGAAACAATGCGCCCTATCAATTCCACAAATCAGAACTAATTAGCGGGAATGTGTGTGTGTGTGTGTGTGTGTGTGTGATTGAGGGAGGGAGTGACTGAGTGATACAGAAAGATAGAGAATGTGTGTGTGTGTGTGTGTGTGTGTGTGGTGGGGGGACTGCACACTATCAGCAATTTGAATCAGATCTTATTAGCTTGAGAGTCTCTTGAGGTTTGTTGCTCTGTTTTGCTCCCTTTGCTCGGCCGAATTTAAAATAGAATGTGAAACATTAACAAAAGTAACTAGCCTTAACCTCGAGTGACATGCAGGGAGATATTTAACACACACGCACACACACACAGGGGCATATACTGATTTAGTCTTCTAGACAAAAATATATATATATATATACTGTATATGAGGAGTTACTCCGAGCTCAGGATGCTAAACTGTTACTAAATCCATCTGCCTACACACTACAAGGAGTTGTGCAATGCATCTTGGGTAATCCAGGTATCACAAAGCCAGTTGCTAAGACACAGATACGAAAATGCTTTGTAGGGAAAAACACTTTGTTCAGGAATAATCAGGACAGTACGCTCCGATCTCACTCGGAAAGAACCTGGAACACAATGGCACACTTTAATAATTTCTTCTTTATTATAACACTTCGAGCCCTTGGAGCAACTCCAACGAAATATACGGCTGTCGTGACAAGATCAAGGCCGCGTTCAGCCAGCAGGCTACCAGGACTTTAACTGAGGGGCAGTGTACTGTCGAAATATGAAAAGAAATGAAGACAAACATAATAAAGCATGTTTCATTTTTATACATAGCTGTTACAGTAGCATCGGCAGGTCCGGTTCGATCCTGAGCTCAGGTTCCTGTCCGTGCAGAGTTCCAAATGTTCTTCCCATATCCGTGTGGGCTTTCTACAGATTCTCTGGTTTTCTCCCACCTCCCAAGAACATGCCAGTAGGTGGACCTGCTTACGTCCAGGGTTCCTGGGATCCACCACGACCTGGACCAGGATCAAGTGAACCTTTTTTGCTCTTAAATGAGTAGGTAGGTAGAGTGTTTTTGTGTTAGTTTTCTTGAGCCCAGAAGTCGCAAACACACAAAATCACTATAGCATTCACGCTAATGCTGTGTAACTTTCATTAGAAGTAATGCGTACTTTTGTCTTATTAACGATTTACTTTCAAGTCTACAATTTGTGTATCAGGAAACAGGACAGAGACCTCGTCCTTCAATGTCATTATATCACTGTAACTAATATCATTATATCAATGTCATTATATCACTGTAACTAATAGAAAGAGGAAGAAGAACAAAGTTTTCCCGAGATAATTTACGTTCCTTCTTCCTGTGATCTTCAGATGGGAAAATTCCGACGACGTGACTTCCTGTCAAACATGCGACTTCGTTATGCTTGGAACGTTCCCGAATATCTCGTATATATATATATATATATTCAGAAAGGCCTTTAAGAATGCCATTGACAAAAGTACTGAAATCGTTCTCATGGCCGGATCAGAAAGCCGTCGCAAGGTCACAATGGACTTGAACAGGAAACATGGCGAGCGCGATACACATGACACTGTTGCTAAGCTTAATAACAAATTCCAAAAGACAGGAAATGACACGGACTGACCGAGAAGAAATGGACATCGACGAACATCCGCTGATGAAGGTGATGCTGCGTACATAGTCCCCTAAGTATGGAGACTTTTGGGACACCCTGTATTTGACGTGTTATATTTGAAGGTAAAGTGTACTTATAGTGAGCTTGGACAGACACAAGTTATTTTAATAATGCTTTAAGTGACTGTGTGCACCTTTCTGGGCTTTTCAAGATCTGTGGCGTATTGTCAGCTTCCAGCTTGTGAAGACAAAAAGCCGGCGACCCCGAGTGGAGCTGTGATCAGCAGGAGAGCGGAGCCCCTGCATGAACAGCTTACTCCAGACCCACGTTTCATCTCGGCGTCATCTCGAGGCCCCCTCACTGGGGTGTTAGTTCCCCATTCCAGGAGTGTGTTGTCCTCGGCACCCTGACACGCAGCACAATATGGCCTCTACACATCTCCATTTATTACTTCCTGGTTTGCAATATGGAGGCATTTTTGTGTTAGTCACCTCCCTTGCTTCTAAGAGCGGCTCCCTGTGTGGGGTCTGTGCTGTATAGCCTTGGAGCTCCACCTTTGCCCTTTGTGTGTGTGTGTGTGTGTGTGTGTGTGTGTGTGTGTGTGTGTGTGTGTGTGTGCGTGTGTGTGTGTTTGAACACAATGTTTATACTCTTTGACCATTAATTTGTGTCATGAGACTGAAAGCCTTAACGTTATTCTAATACTTTTATAGTTTATTTACAAAATCTTTCCTAATCATTGCTCCTTACCAGTTGTAAGACACTTGTTCATGCCTGTTGTATGTACAGAAAAGTAACATGACCTTCAGATATGAATAATCACATGATTCTTATTTGAAATTTGTATGGTTTTTGTTTTAGCTGTGCTTATTTTAAGGGTCCTTATTTTCACGTCAGACGTGTTGACTTCATTTCATTTGGCAGTTGAGGTCACGTGCGTAATTCCAGGGCTATAACGTGGACGAATTTAGTCACGTGATCACAGACGTAACATTTTCGTGAAAGATTTCACATAGTAAGACCTACAGCCTGTAGGTGTATTGAACTTAATTATTCTCTGAAAATACGCTTTCTAGTCATTGCATGATTTATATCGTTTTAGACAATTGAGTTCAAAAGTTTGCGCACCCCGATATACACAATAAAACCAAAAACACTTAATGAAGTTTTCTATTTGTTTGTTTTGGTTTTGGTTTTTTTACACAAAATGATATAAATGTTGTTAAGATATGAATATCATGACATATGTCCAAATTATATTTCTGAAAGGAGGATAAACGTGGAAATTTATTACACTTTGAAGCTTTCTGGCTGTTTGTTTTGTGTTTTTTTGAATATTCAACCGTAAAAAATAATAACACAAGGTTATTAACAATAAACAATAGAAGTATTTATGTTTCTCAAATATAGTTACATGTTTGTTGAGGGTAAGATTTCTACTTATATATATATATATATATATATATATATATATTCTCCTTCCCGCACCCTTAGATCCTGTTCCCCTTTCTCTTTTGTGATATCATCGGTTTGTCTGACATCTATGGGGTCTAGATCCCTTAGCAGTGCTGTTCAAAAACACTCAGTATGTTTACACGGACAGCAATAATCCGATATGAACCCAACTAAGATGATACTCTAAGACATTTTATTTGTGATTTTGGAGTTTTATTGATGTATCATCTTCTCTTTTATTGTAAACTTGATTATATCTGTAAGGTGTCTCAAAAGGTGCCTATAAATAAATAAATAAATAAATAAATTAATTAATAATAATAATAATAATAATCCATCCATCTTCAACCGCTTACTCCTTTTCAGGGTCACGGGGGAACCTAGAGCCTATCCCAGGGAGCACCGGGCACAAGGCGGGGTATACTCTGGACAGGGTGCCAGTCCATCACAGAGCACAATCACATACACACTAACGCACACATTCATACACTACGGACACTTTAGACATGCCAATCAGCCTAATATGCATGTGTTTGGACTGGGGGAGGAAACCGGAGTACCCAGAGGAAACCCCCGACATACGGGGAGAACATGCAAACTCCGCACACATATGGCCCCGGTGGGACTCGAACCCCGGACCCTGGAGGTGTGAGGCAGACGTGCTAACCACTTAGCCACCGTGCACCCTAATAATAATAATAATAATAATAATAATAATAATAATAATAATAATAATAATAATAATAATAATTATTATTATTATTATTATTATTATTATTATTATTATTATTATTATTATTATTATGTTGAACTGAGACCAAAAGTTTGCACACCATTGTTTCGATTTTTTTTTTTACATTTTACACACAGAATGGTCTAAACATGAGGGTTAAGATATTAATACTGAAAATTAAGATTATATTTCTCAAGGTACAGTAAGATAAATGTGGACTTTCATTCCACTCCGTAGATCTCCTGCTGTTTATTTCATATTTAAATAAGCATGTGCATTTTGTATACAGCATGTAATTAAATATAAGTAATTGTTGAAAGCGGTGGCTTAGTGGTTGACACGTGTGCCTCTAGGGTCAGGGGTTCGATTCCCACCACTTGCCCCTGTGTGTGGGGAGTTTGAATGTTCTCCCCGTGGTCAGAGGTTTCCTCTGGGTACTCCGGTTTCCTCCCTCAGCCCAAAGCCATGGATGATTTCTATTCATTTATAATTAAAATGGCTTTAATATATAATGTATATGATTTATATAAATATGAAGTCCAAATGTTTGTGTACACTTGTTGCAAAACTTCAATGTGACTCTTTCTTACACATGAAGTGCTGAAAAAATAAACGTTAATAGCTTTTATAATAAGTTTAATAAGTTCTGGTATAGGTTTAAACTTTTTTAACTGACTACGCTTACATGGACAGCACTGATCTAATTATTAACCTTATTCTGAATAAGACGTATGATATTCTGATTAAGGTGTTTACATGAGTCGCTTTTAGAATACTCCTTTCATGTTCCCATGTCACATGTTATAAAACATAGATTGATTAACAGCACACGTCATTACATCACCGCGCCACGCCGTCCGACGTCCCTCCATAATTTCACGTATCGGCATACAGTTGGTCTTCGTTATGGTCCCGTATACAGTTTTAGTTTATTTAGGTACCTACCGCAGGTAGAGGTCACAGAACGAAATGGCACACTTATATAGCGCTTTTATCCAAAGTGCTTTACACTGTGTCTCATTCACCCATTCACACTCACACTCACACACCAATGGTAGATGAGCTGACATGCAAGGCACTAACTTTCCATCGGGAGCAACTTGGTGTTCAGTGTCTTGCCCAAGGACACTTCGGTATGTGGAGTCACGTGGGCCGGGAATCGAACCGCCAACCCTACGATTAGTGGACAACCCGCTCTACCACCTGACCCACAGCCGGCCCGTAGCTCAAATACATGTATTTCTCCTACTAAATAGCAGGTAAGTACACGGTTTCGGTCAAAACTCCCACACGATGTTAAAAGTGTGATTAAGGTGTGTACATGTCTGTAACGCACGTCGATACTACGACTAAAACAGGAATACTCCACATGTCTTAATTCCATTAGTGTTTACTCCGAGTGTGACTTTAGTCGGATTAAGGTAATAAAAAACTGCTGTTTACATGCTAGTTTCTTAATCAGAGTATCGTCTTAATCGGGTTATTATCGGAATATTTTTGTCCATGTAAACACACTGACTGTTAGACACTTTAATAAAGCTAAAGCTAAGTACATAAACTAACTAGAGCGTACCAATGGGATACGAATGAATCTCAATGAACGGAGAAACTGAGATTTAACTGCTGTCATATTTACTTATGTCATTTGGATCATGTAGTAAGTAAGATTTGTTTGTAAAGCCCGTCTCAAACAGCTTACATTGATGAAAGAGTTGCATGTCGGAACAAACTGCTACAAGAATGAAATCTCATGAGAAATTTATACAACAATAAAGGAATATAATAAGGTAAACGTGTCAGACTATCAGCTATCGATTCTGCTCGGACATTGTGTTCTGCCTGTAAACTTTTTTTGCTGCTAACTGTGGAAGAGCGATATGAAAGGAAGGGTTAAAGCATGTTTCCAGCTTGTGATAGAGTAAGAATGGCGAGCGCATGAACAATATCTCGCCTGAGGCCTGAACTCACTTTGGACAGCCTATTCATCACATCTACAAGTGAACAAGAGGGAAAAAAGGAAACTCCAAACTCTATGTAAAGCCCTTTCTGCTGATGATTTGTTATTCCCTTCTTTTGATTTTTTTTTTCTCTCCAAAAAGGAGAGAGAGAGAGAGAGAGAGAGAGAGAGAGAGAAGGAGGGGAAGAAGGGAGGGGTGAAGAGGATGGATAGAGGGGGTGCATTTAAAGGGAGGGAGGCCTGCATAAATTTTACATCCATAAGGCAGCAGCGTGCATAGTGATTGTCGCTTCCCCTAAAAAACTTTCCTTTCTTTCTCTTTTTTTTTCAGAAAACACTTTCCTGGCTGAATGGGCACCTATTAGTGACTCCATTATGGAGGCCGAGCTCTTCAATAGCTCCTGGCTGGGAAGCTTTATGCCACGGCCTCAGGGCTCAATGCAGCCCGCCCCTCTCCGAACCCCCCACTGTGCCCTTCCACTGTATAGGTAGAGCCAGTGTGGGGCGCTGTGTGTGTGTGTGTGTGTGTGTGTGTGTGTGTGTGTGTGTGTGGAGGATTGAGAGTGGACGCTCATCCTTCAATTTGCGAACTCCAGGTGTGTTTGGCCAAAGTGTGGCTTTGAAACTATTAGAAACGGAGAAAGACAGAGAGAGAGAGAGTGAGAGAGAGAGAGAGAGAGAGAGAGTTTGTCTATTGTGCTGCACACTTTCTACACAGTGTGCAAAACAAAAAACCTGGACGCTGTGTACTACATGTATTAGCCAATCTCCATAATCACACTCACTCACACACACACACACACACACACACACACACACACACACAGGCCAATCGTGGCCCCGAGGCGAATCGCTGTGGTGGAGGCCCATATTGTTCAGAGGATTATTACAGACTTTAGAGAACGGGAGAGAGAACAGAAAGAGAAGGGAGGGGTGGGTTAGAAGGGGAGAGAGAGAGAGAGAGAGAGAGAGAGAGATGGGTGTGGACTCACCATCATCATCAGTAAGTGATGAGACGTTTTAGACGAGTGAGATGTAGGAGCAGAGAATACAGGAACACCTGCACACAACACAAGAGAGCGAGCGAGAAAAAAGAGAAAAAAGAAGGAAAGACAGGAGAAGACGAACAAACCCCGTGAAAAAAGGAGTTGTTCAAACAGTGTTGTCCAGCGTGCACACATTTCCTTCACAGCCTCTTCCTCATCCATAAAATCCACAGAATCAGTGTGTGTCTGTGTAAAAAGAGGTTCTGCAGAAAATCTAACCCACATTTCTTTTTACATTGTTTCATTTTCAGTGTTTTCATTTCTCTCTGTGACTTTTTTTACACGTTTTTACACAGCTTTCGCTTATTTACACACACCATCCTTTTTCCTCATTTACTTTCACGTGATGTTTACACATGATCTTTAAACAAATGATTTGTTTATTCATTTTTCTTCACGTGATTTTTAAAACAGTTTTTTATTTTTACATTTAGTTTCACGTCTTATTTTTACACTGGATTTCCACGTGATTTGTTTTAATGTGGTTTTATTTCGAATACACTGTATTATATTCACGTGATGTCACGTGTTTACTCGAGTTCACGTTTTTTTAAAAAGCGATTTTAATGATTGTGATTATTATGTGATTATTATGTGATTATTATGTGATTCTCTACATGATGTATATTTTTTACGTCATTTTTACATGACTATTCTCACATTTCACATTTTCCCCCAGTGATTCATTTAGTCATTGACATTCATGCATTTTTACACAAATTTTCCACAAAATCATTTACTTTCACGTGTGATTTTTTTCCGCCCACATGAGTACTGCATTTGAAAATGTTAATGTTTTTCAATCATTTATTTGTTTTACGTCCATGCCTGATTACATGATTCATTCATTTACTTGATTCATTTATTCCATATGATTCATTCATTTGAATGATTCATTTATTACATGATTCGTTCATTTAAATGATTCATTTATTACATGATTAATTAATTTACATGATTTATTTATTCAATATGATTAATTGTGCCCTGCGATGGACTGGCACCTTGTCCAGGGTGTACCCCACCTTGTGCCCGATGCTCCCTGTGATAGGCTCCAGGTTCCCCCGTGACCCTGAAAAGGAGGAAGCGGTTGTAGATGGATGGATGGATGGATAATTTATTACATGATTCATTCATTTGTATGATTCATTTATTACATGATTCATTTATTCCATATGATTCATTCATTTACTTGATTCATTTATTCCATAAGACTCATTAATTTAAATGATTCGTTTATTACATGATTCATTTATTTGCATGATTCATTTATTACATGATTCACTTATTACATATGATTCATTCATTTACTTGATTCATTTATTCCATATGATTCATTCATTTACATGATTCATTTATTACATGATTCATTCATTTGCATGATTCATTTATTCCATATGATTCATTAATTAAATGATTCAATTATTCCATCCATCCATCCATTTCCCATACCTCTTATCCTACACAGGGTCCCGGTCGGAGCCTGGAGCTTATCCCAGGGAACTCGAGGTCTGAGGCACAGGACACCCTTGATGAGATGCCGACCCATCACAGAGCACAATCGCACACGCATTCACACACTACGCACAATTTGGAAATGCCAATCAGCCTACAACGCATGTCTTTGGACCATAGGAGGAAACCGGAGTACCCGGAGGAAACCCTGGGAGAACATGCAAGCTCCACGCACACAGTGCGGAGGCGGGATTCAAACCCCTAACCCTGGAGGTCATAGGCAAAGAGCTAACCACTAAGATTCATCTATTGTGTTTGTTTATTTTTCATGATTTCCTTTCATATGTAGTTTCGATCCCATTTTCTTTACATGATTCATTTATTCGTTTACTTCCACGTGTGATTTCCTTCTCTATATGATTATGATTACGTTATTTTCACGTTATAGTTCACTTGCGGTTTTAATTATTGATTTATTATATGAGTTATTATATGCGAATGTTTCTCCAGGGATGTTGTCTGAATCCGAGTGGGGAAAAAGTGTGTGAGAGAGGGAGGGTGCTTATGGTATTGTTTGTTTGTTTGCTTGTTTGTTTGTTTATTTGTTTTTGACATCTGGTTTAGTTGTTTGGCCAGAAAATGTAACATGTGTGTGTGTGTGTGTGTGTGTGTGTGTGTGTGTGTGTGTGTGTGTGTGTGTATTGATGTTGTTAAAAGTCTCAGAGAATGTGCAAAGCTCCAGAAAAAGAAAAAGAAAAAGAAGAAAAAAAAAAAAAGCGAGGCTGAGTATGAACTCATTGTTCGGGCCATTCTTACCTCCACGGGGAACCATCTGCTCCCTGTCAATGCGTCACCTGCTCGTCTGAGCCGTCACCATGGAAACCGAGGGAGCGGGATTAAGGAGAGGTTAGGCGTCCCAGGGAAGGGGAGGGGATACGGGATAAGGAACAGGGAATAGGGGACAGGGAATAGGAGAAGGTTGCCTAGGGAGGAACAGCACTCATAGGTCTCCTAGTCACTGGAAAATTGTCTCCATCTGGTGGATCATGGACCACACAAACACACACACACACACACACACACACACACACACACACACACACACACACACACACACACACACACACATATGCCTAAACATATTCTATAGTTTGTATGTTTATTTTTCTTTTATTAATCTTTACTCTATGTCTTATATTCACACATAATAATAGGACATGCTGCATTATTATCACTTGTTGACTGACAGACACACACACACACACACACACACACACACATACACACACAAACACACACACACTTCTGTTTGCGCATGGACTTTGCTGATGATGTAAATGTGTAGAAAGTACTGGGATGAATACGCAAGATTTATATCCTTGTGTCACTGGAAGTGGTTGGTTCATCATAGAAATGTAATGAATACTGTGTGTGTGTGTGTGTGTGTGTGTGTTGCTTGTCTTTCAGGCTCAGATCACAGAGTAAATAGTGAGAGAGCTCATGAAAGGCTCTACGTATGAGAGGCCACAATAGAGCTGATGAATACATCATCACCACACTAACCCGACCGAAGACGCACAACCTTATTGGAATTTTATGGATATTTTATCAGGAAAAACATTTTAGTAAAATAACGTATTACTACACAAGTTTTTACTCAAGTAGAGTTGGAGGGAATGCGTATGTGCGTGATGTATTTTAAGATTTTCTTTGATTGTGTGGTTTATTTTTTATTGTGTGTCATTGATTATAACGTTATTGTTTAGTACTTTATAAATTCTCACCTCTGATTGGTCAGCAGGTTTTCACAGGAATAACATTTAATCAGTGATATGTTTGTTTTAAAAATATGGAATGTTGTATAGTATATAGCATTATTGTACATATACTGTATACACACACAGTGTCTCACAGAAGTAAGTACACCCCTCACATTTGTGTAAATATGTGATGATATCTTTTCATGTGACAACACTGAAGAAATGACACTGTGCTACAATGTAAAGTAGTGAGTGTACAGCTTGTGTAACAGTGTAAATTTACTGTCCCCTCAAAATAACTCTACACACAGCCATTAATGTCTAAACCACTGGCAACAAAAGT